>CAUYPK010071001.1:0-40261 GCA_963574355.1 Loris lydekkerianus | reverse complement strand
AAGTGTGCCCTTTCCTCCACATCCACGCCAACATTTCTGGTTTTGGGAGTTTGTTATGTGGGCTACTCTTACTGGGGTTAGGTGATATCTCAAAGTAGTTTTGATTTGCATTTCTCTGATGATTAAGGATGATGAGCTTTTTTTCATGTGAACACCAAATTTTTTAATCTATTTATTTATTTCAGGTTACTGTGTGGGTACAAACAGCTAGGTTACAATGTTTGCATTTGTTAGGTAGAGTCCCTCTTGCAGTTGTGTCCCGCACCCAAGAGGTGTGCCATACACCCTTACCTTGTGCCCATTAAGTGGGAGTACACTTTGATTTTCCTTTGATTTTCAACAAGGAAAACCAATCATGTTAGAATAACTGAATATCCATATAGAAAAATAAATAAGCTTCAACTGTTTCCTCACACCATACACAAAAATTAACTTGAGGTCTGCCTTAGACCTAAATGTAAAAGCTAAAATTATAAAGCTTTTAGATGAAAATAAAGGAGAAAATCTTTACTAAGTGGGATTAAACAAAGATTTCTTAAAGATAAATGATCTTAAAATTAAAAACTGAGAAATTGGACTGCATTAAAATTAAAAACTTGTGTTCATGAAAATATATTTTAAAAAATGAATAAGAAAGTCACAAACTAAGAGAAAATATTTGCAAAACTATAACTCAATAATAAAAGACAAACAACCTAATTTAAAACAGACAAGAATTTGCACAGATTCTTCACAAAGAAAGATAAATAAATAACCAGTCAACCCAGGAAAAAGTACTCAACATCATTAGTCATCAGGGAGCAATGATTTAAAATCTTAATGAGATACCATTACACACCCACCAGAATGGCTGAAATTGAAAGGTCAGTACCAAATGTTGGCAAGAATGTGTAACAACTGGAACTTTCCTACGTCACTGGTGGGAGAGTCAAGTGGTGTCTTATATAAAACATGCGTCTACCCTATGACCAGCAATCCCACTCATAGGGATTGATACAAGAGAAATCAAAACATGTCCACAAAAAACTTATATAAGAATCTTCACAGCAGTTGTGTTCATGAGACATAAGACTGGAAACAGCTCAGGTGTCTATCAAAAGGAGAAGGAATAACAAACTGAATTTACATGATAAAATACTATTTGGCAATAGAAAGGAACAAACTATGCATACACACACAGAGATGAATCTTAAGAACATTCGCTGAGTAAAAGCATTACACAAAAGAGCATAACTATGTGAGTTCATTTATATAAGGGCTGGAGCAGTTAAAATCAAAACATAGTGGAAAAATAACAGAACAACAGTTGCCTTTGGAGATGGTGAGGGCAGGGGTTTACGAAAAGGGACAGGAAGGAATTTTTTTTTTTTTTTTTTTTTGAGACAGAGTCTCACTCTGTGCCTTAGGTAGAGTGCGTGGCATCATGGCTCACAACAACTTCAAGGGCTCAAGTGATCCTCTTGCCTCAGCCTCCCAAGTAGCTGAGACTACAGATACCTGCCACAGTGCTCGGTTAATTTTTCTATTTTTAGTGAGATGGCATCTCACTTTGGCTCAAGCTGGTCTCAAACTCCTGAGTTCAGATGATCCACCTGCCTCAGCCTCTCAGAGTGCTAGGATTACAAGTGTGAGCCACAGTGCCCAGCCTAGGAAGGAACTTCTTATTGTGATGGCAATGTTTTATATCTTGATAGAGGTTTGAGTAGTACAAGTGTGTGACCCGAACTTGTCAATCAGTACACTTAAAATTTGTACATTTTGTTGTTTATCTCAAAAGAAGAAAAAAATAAACTATAAACAAATATTGAGCTCAAGTTAATGACACCCATGCTAAATATTGGGGCTGGGGGGAGGGGAGAATACAGATGGCGCCCTCTTTCTCTGAAGTGTGATTCAAAAATGAGATGAACTGATAAGACAGCTACTTAAACAGAAAGATAGGTGATGAACAAGTATAGTGAGATATTAAAAATACAATGTAGTGATAGGTATATGGGTATTCACTATGAAATTCTTCCCCTCTCCCTCTCTCTCTTTCCTGGTTGATGTATATGTGCATGAATGATTTTACTTCTTCATTTCCTTTTATTTTATTTTTTGAGACAGGGTTTTGCTCTGTTGTCCTTTTGGTGATGTGATCACTGCAGCCTTAAGTGAGGTATTCACCAGAGTGATGTCATCCCTCTGGTGAATAGCTCACTGCAGCCTTAAGCTCCTGGGATGGGACTACAGGCACATGCCACCACATTGGGTGATTCTTAAATTTTTTTTTTTTTTTTTTTTTTTTTGTAGAAATGGTCTCACTATGTTGCCTAGGTTGGTCTCAAATTCCTGAACTCAAGCAATCCTCCAGTCTTAGCCTCTCAAATTGCTGGGATTAAAGGTGTGAGCCACCACGGCCCGGCCAACCTTCTTGGTAATCAGTGACATTTAACTTCTAAAACGTAGAATGACTGAATAATTTTCAAGTCTATGGCAAATGTCAAAAGAAGATATAAATTAAAACTAGCTTAATCAGTTGATTTAAATATTAAACTTTTTCACATTTGGGGCCAATATAAAAGTATATAAAGTATAGCAGTAGTTATACTGCCTTCTGTTAAAAATCTATGATACAGTTCAGAAGAAAGACTCTTTTTAAAATGATCTATAATAACAAAAGACTGTAAGCCAGTTGCACTGTAATTAGAAATACCCAAACTACAGCTCAGCACCCATAGCTCAGTGGGTAATTGACCACTGGCCACATACACAGGGGCTGGCAGGTTCAAACCCGGCCCGGGCCTGCCAAACAACAATGACAACTACAACAAAAAACAGCCAGGTATTGTGGGGAGCACCTGTAGTCCCAGTCACTTGGGAGGCTGAGGCAAGAGAATTGCTTAAGCCCAAGAGTTTGAGGTTGCTGTGAGCTGTGATGCTTGTCTAAAAAAAAAAAAAACAACACTTTAAATTTTGTAGATTACTAATCTATATGCACTCAGAAGAGAATACTTAATCTTCCCAGTTGTATAGGGCCATCAGAACAGAGCCAAATTACAAGACACTGCAAAGCCCCACAGGTCATGTGTAACCCAGAAGATTTTAGTATATTCTCAGACTTCTTTTGTCATATATTTATATTAAAAACCTAAACTGTGCTCCCATTTATAAGTTAATATATTCTATTGATAAAAGGAGTTTAGACTCCCTATCTGTTGGTATGATTTTTTATTTTCCTTTAAAATATTATAATAGACCTCAGAAGGATTTCTGCATTTTTTGTTAGCTATTACAATATGCTTTTCCTTCTCAGGTAATCAAATATTCAGCATTATATATTAAATAAAGTAAAAGTACACTGTCATTTAACTGGAACTGATAATTTTTTTAATGGTTAATAAGTATAAGAAATGGTTAACATGTTAAAGGAAACGTATACTAAGCATTTACATTTTCTTCTAATAAGTTATTTTTAAAAATATGTATTAGTTACTTTAACAAATGACTTTATTTCTTTTTTTTAGTGCTTTCACTATTTAATGTAATATTATAGTCTTCCAGTTTTCAAATAGAATGCCAGTGAAAATTTGTGCTTTTTTATTACTTAATTTACCTATATCATAAACTACTAGAAGAAGTAATTCATAAAAACAAATATATATGTGCATAGATAACACTTTCTTGGATTTATCTAATGAAAAATGTGGCTATAAAATAACAATGACTAAAATGTCTCAGAGGACATGTATATAATGAGAGTATTGCTTTATGAATACTCACCCAGGGAAGAAACAGTTGATCGACACAGCTGTGCAATTCCATGTTTGAACTCTCTTTGACAAAGTTGTCTACTACAACTACGTGTTCGCTCTCTCTTTTTGTCTCACACATACACACTCATAAAAAACTATTTTGTTATTAACACATTTTGTTCCAGACACAATAATATTACTTAGCAGACTCTCCAAATAACTTGTAGTTATTCTTAAAAATCAAAGCTACCTCAAAAAGTCACAAATTTACTATCAGAAGAAAGAGAAATTCTTCCGAAATGTTTCTGAAAGTGAAGCCTTAATGTATTACTAATCAGAATGCACAGCTTCCCAAGATACTGAGATGACCTTTAGAGAAACTATACTTACTTACAAGTATACAGTCTGGAATGAGTATGTGTCTGTGTGTTTTAACTGCCACATGTGAAAGAAGTGTGCTACAGTGGGAAGAACTGTATCAGGTATCACAAAGCCTGGATTTGAGTGTCACTCTGCCATTTACAAGTTGTGCAAGTTTAGATAAGTCCCTTTACCTCTTTGGGCTTCAATTTTCTCATCTTAAAAATACAAGAATTGATCTAGACCAGCTTAGTCCAATAGAAATTTAATGTAGGCTACATATGTCATTTTTATTATTTTATCATTTTATTTTATTTTATTTTCAAGACAGAGTCTCACCCATTTGCCCTGGCATTGACTGCCGTGGAGTCACAGCTCACAGCATCCATAAACTCTTGGGCTCAAGCTATTCCCTTGCTTTAGCCTCCCAAGGAGCTGGGTCTATAGGTACCCATCACAATACCAGCTATTTTCTCTATTTTTAGAAGAGTAGGGTCTCACTCTTGCTCAAGCTGGTTTCAAACTCCTGAGCTCAGAATATCCACCCACCTTGGCCTTATATACATAATTTTTATAGCTAAATTTAAAAAGTAAAAGGAAACAGATGAAATTCATTTTAACATTATAATAATTTAACCTAATACAGTATACCCCAAATGTTATCATCTTAGCATTTAATCAATAAAATATTATTAATGAGATCTTTTACATTCTTTGTGATTTTGGTACTGGATATATCTAATGAAAAAAAAATCCCAATTTAGACTAAATGCATTTCAAATGCTCAAGAACCACATGTGGCTAATGGTTAATGTATTGGACAGCACAGACAGCACAACTAGACAGTTGCTAACAGTCCTTTCAATTCTAAAAATTATATTATTACTGCATTGTCAAAATTAATATATTAATAGAATTATTGTAAAATGCAGCACAAGTATGTGAAAATCATAGATCAAGTGTTTCCATGGAATATCTACTTTCATAAGAAAGGTTCATTAATTTCTTATCTTACCTGGCATTTGAAAATTTTGAAAGATTTCTTTTCTAACATTGAATAATCATTAAGAAGTAAAGAACTGGCAATTATCTTCTAAACTCACCCCCACAGAGAATGGATTACTTCATCTGTTAAATTGGCTTAAGTCTATTAAATAATTGCTACTCCCCACTTCACATTATATGATGCAGATTTGGCTTTTATTTGAAAATTAGATCTCTATGTAATCACAAGAATCATAAGACTGGTTTTAAAATGAAAAAACAGCCAAAATTACTTGTACAACAATCAAGTTTATTTAATTTCTGCTTCGTTTCATTTAGTCTAAACTATTAAGACTATTAAAAGATTTTACATTAGTGAACCACACACAAGCAAACCAATATTCAATAATAGATATCAATACCAATTCTTGGCAACTTATTATTGGAAAGCCTGTGTTCATTAAAACAGGTGATATAAAGACTATATTCAGGTTCTAACTGAGAAAAATGTATAAACTATTAGCTGTGAAGTATCCCTTAATAATTTAAAGACTGGAGTATACAGTTGCATCACAGAACAACTTTTCAATTATACATCATCTCAACTACCTTATGAGTTTTTATACCAAACCTCACAAAGATTACATAAATGTTCTCCTGATATTACCATATTCCTTTGAATCTTTTCTTTCCCTCTCAAATTTATAATAGAATAATAATAGTACACTTGAGTATTCTTGGATCATTATAATTATTACATAACAGAATTCTTATATTTTAAAAAGTGAATAAAACATCCCACACTCTTTGTCAAAATAGAAAAGGTGTTGCTGCAAATCTCTAAAATTTGTTTCAACATTATACATAGTTAAAGTTGATGATGGTAGCATATATTCACAGGAGGCAACATAAAATATTTATCCCTCAATGACTACCAGGAGACACACTGTGCTGATAAATTTGCCAATAAGATAAAACCATTTCAGTTGAAGTTAACTTTCTGTATGATTTATATTATTTAAGGAATACTTGGTAGAGTCAGCCTGCCAGGTATTACTAACTTATTTCTGGAGGAAAAAAGATAAACATAGCTATGCTGTAGTCACCTGTGATTCTTCCTCTATTCCATTTCAGAAAGTATTAAAGGCAAAGTCAGGGACATTCGTAATGTTGTCTGACCCATGCCTAGCACACTGCCTGGCACTTAGGAGACACTCAGTATTCATTGAATGGCCATGGAGCGCGTGTACTCAGTAGTCTGTGTGTGTGTATACCGTGTGGCCTGCACTGATTCCACAGACAGATTCAGTAAAGTAATACATACACACTATACATGTACTATGTACATGTTTACTTGTTTTTTTTTTTTTTTTGCTAGAGAAATGTGTAAGAACTTTTAATCTGATTCTAAAGTCTAAATCTTAGCTGTCTATTAGGGTGACATTGAAACTTGAATTTTTTCCCTGCTTTTATCATTATGCACAAAATTCATTTATCAAGTATTTGTGTAACTGGCACTACAATAGGAATGGAACTGATATAAAAAGAAAATCATGATGACACACACATGGACCAATATTATAGCTCTTATTTTATAGACAAAAGAACTGCTGTTTGGGGAAGATGAGGAAACTTGCCTAAGGCAACCCAGTGAGTGAGTACGAGAACCCAAACCCTGACCTGTGTTTTCCAACTACCCCATGAAACATAAGCCTGGAGCTGGTAAGGAGTGTGATGATTAATTTTATGTCTCCACGAGGCTGGGTTATGAGGGCCCAGTTGCATGGTCCAACCCTAGACAGTTCTGTGAAGGTATTCTATAGATGTGATTAACATTTATAATTAGTCGACTAATAAAGTAGATTAGCCTTTATAATGTAGGTGGGGCCTCATCCAATCAGTGGACGATAGACCATAGAGGGTGCAAAGGTATAAAAATATGTGCAATAGTGCGATTCAGGGAGTTACATAGGAATGAAGATACCAAGGATAAGGGTTTGGGTACAACAGCACTCAAGGAACCAGAGGAAGACAAAGCAGCAAAAAGACAACATAAGTCACTCAAGGCAAACAAGGTTTAATGAAGGAGGGAAGCAATCCTACAGAAAGGTCAAGTAGAATGAGGGCTGGATATGGGTCCTTATGTTTGGCAGTGAATAGGATGATGGTGACTATGTCGGGGGCACTTGCAATGGTGATTGGGATGGAGATCATACCGTATTTGCTGTATTGTTTACTTCTGAATAAGATGTGAAAAGGGGGAGGGAAGGTTGACAATTAAGGAAAGAAGAACATAGTAGCTAAAAAAGAAAGAACAGTAGAGGTGGAAGACTGTTGGAATTAGGGGACTTTTGTAAATTGAAGAAAAGGAGCCATTAAAAAGTTAACGGTAAGGGGTAAGGTTGGGTGCAGTGCCTCATGCCTATAATCCTAGCACTCCAGGAGGCTGAGGCAGGTGGATTGCCTGAGCTCAAGAATTTGAGACCAGCCTGAACAAGAGACCCCTGTCTCTAAAACAAACAAACAACAACAAAAAAAAACGGTAGGCACCTGTAGTCCCAGCTACTTAGGAGGCTGAGGTATGAGGATCACTTGAGCCCAAGAGTCTGAGGTTGCTGTGAGCTATGATGCCATGGCACTCTACCAAGGACAACAAAGTGAGACTCTATCTTAAAAAAAAAAAAAAAAATATATATATCTATATCTATCTATATCTATATATATATAGATATAGATAGATAGATATATATATTTTTTATAGATATATATATAGATAGATATATATATATAGATATATATATATATATTTTTATATATATATATAAAAAAAATGGTAGATGGCAACACATAAGAAACCAAGGCCCAGAAGAAGAATATCTCAGAAGATGGGCTCTAAACAACAGGAGTAGGGAATAACTCTGATCAGAAGTAAAACAGCTCTAAGACAAGCAACGGATAGTCAAGAGATTGGTGCTCTCCTGGAGTGCTCTAAAGCTGGGGCTCTGCCTCTTTTATTTTATTTATCCTTCATTTCCTCTAGGAATTCAGAGGTAAGATCATCACTGAATCCCATAAAGCACTAGACACATAAATAATATACATATGTCTAGTACTTTATGGGATTCAAAAAGGCATAAAACTCATCCTCTGCTAGTCTGTCCAGCTAATATGGCCTAATATATATATAGTTGCTACACAAACAAAAAGTTTTAACCATTCCTACACAATCCCTTGGCATCTGAGGGGCACTGCTTCCAGTAATCCCCCCGAGGTACCAAAATCTGCAGATGCTCAAGTCCCTTATATAAAATGACATGGTACTTGCATATAACCTATGTATATCCTATTGTATACTTAAATCATCTCTAGATTACTTACAAGACCTAATGCAATGCTGACACATCACCTCACTGGCATGGATAAAACATACTTTTTGGTATGCAACAAATTAAGTTTTGTTTTTTGGAACTTTGTGGAATTTTTTCTCCAAATACTTTTTTTTTTTCTTTTTTCTTTTTTTTTTTATTGTTGGGGATTCATTGAGGGTACAATAAAACAGGTTACACTGATTGCATTTTTTAGGTAAAGTCTAAAGACACTCTTACAGTAGTGTCTTGCGCCCAAAAGGTGTGGCACACACCAAAGCCCCACTCCCCTCCCTCCTTCCCTCTCTTTGCTCTTCCTTTCTGATTTCATTTCTTTCTTTTCTTTTTTTTTTTTTTTTTTAAAGCAGGAACTCAACTCAACTTTATTCCCCAAATACTTTGAATTCACAGATGTAGTACACAGTATATTGTGGGAAACCTTTAACAAAATACGCTCATTTCTGCCTGTGACTAGTAAAAATATTATTGGTCCTGTGTTATTTGTATCAAAAATTTTTAATAGAAGCTTAAAAATGAGATTTCTGATAAATGGGTCATATTTTCAATTATAAAAATAACTGCATGATCTTAGTGGTAACAAGAAGAGACCCATATTACCCTCTTTGACCATGATAAAACAGCACAGTGTGTTTTAATGTTGTTATGCTCAAATGGTTAGAGGGCTAAACTTGAGACCAGTGATGTGACCAATAAGTCCTCTTTTGTATTATTTTCTTACTATAACTAAAACAGTTATAGAAATAATAGTAATGATTTTTCCCCTTAAAATATAAAGGAATTTGCATAATTTTCTCAAATTCTACTAAACAAGGAGATGAATGTTTAGAGACTAAAATCTTTAAGTTCTCTAACGATGCATTAACTAAACAAAAAAGACAACTCTACTCATTTTAAAATGTTTTATTATAATAGCAGTCTTTGAAGGCAAACACAAAAGATTGTACTATGCTTAGATTTTAAAACATAAATAACCAATTTAATGCATCAGTAATGATGTACAAAAGATGTCCTATGTAGTACCAATTCAAATAAGAGACTGATGTAATCTGCCAGATACTTCAAAGCAAATAATTTGGTAATACGAAAACACTTCTTTTGTGCAACCTTTCCTACTTAAAAATAAAAAAAAGTGCAGAAACCTTCCCAGTCAAATATTTACTAAATTAAAGTATTAAACCCTCATTAAAGTGTTATTTAATAAGAATGAGAACTAAGTACTTTAGGTCTTTAAAATTTATCTTGAGTAACATTAGGCTTTTAAATGGAAATTCATCTCCATCCAAAAAAAGAGGAGATATTAATGGAAAAATATGATTTATTTTAGAATTGTGTATTTATATTCAATGTCTTAGAATTTTAAATATCTATTACATTTGTTGCTATTATGTTATACACCCTATATACACACACTCCAGATGCCTTATCTATGAAAGTATACTAGGACATTTTGCTTCTCTATAAATCTTCGCCAGCATGTGTAAGTAAAACATTTCCCAGACTCTAAACTTCCAAAGGTAAAAGCTTAGGTCAGAGTTTCCTGGGCATATTCTGTCATGATGTTCAACATGTTTTTCTAGAGAAAGAATCTTAGATTTCTCTTTGCTTTTGTTCTCCCTTACCCATTATGGAATTCACAATTTTGGCTTTAAAGGGGGAAAAACTATACAATTCAACATGTATTACCAAAAGTATGTTAAATAAAATAATTGTTCTAGGTCCAGACCATTAGCAATTTGTCTTTTGGTTCACAAACATCAATCAAAATATAAATGTAAAGTAAGGCATTTTCAATTGTCTGTTGTTTCTTCTCCAAGACCGGCTATTCCTGAGAAAGTACCTATGATTCCATAAAGGTACAGGAAAGAAATTTATATTTCTATTGGCCACTTGGGGGAAGAGAAGAGTGTGTCCAGAAGTGAGACACCACTTAGGGTTCCTTCCAGTGGTATTCAAAAGAGTGAGAATCTAAATTACCTAATTTGTACAAAACATTTTCTTAAAATTGGAATTTCTTTTAATGGCTAGTAATTGAAGAGCAGAACTAACACCTATGAAATTACAATAGGATTTTCTTTTATTGCATACTATTTTAGGATATATGGCCCCAACTAACATAAAAACTAAATGATTTGAGCCATTTGTAATAAATGTTACCAAAAGTGCATTGTTATATCTAATCCATAGAATTGTAGAAGAGCCAGAAAAAAGATACATCTCAAATGAATTTTCTCACTCATCTCCTGCTCAGTGTAACTGTTGTATCTGCTCTGCACCATAGTATGTTAGCCTTGCATGCTTGCAATTTTCATGGTTTCCCTTGACCCACTGGATGGAATTTAAATTCTTTGTCCATATGCTTCATGATCTGGCCTCTATCTTATGTTCTAACCCTTGTGCCTGCTAATATCTGAAGATCAACACTATCCTTCAACCCAAGGATCCTGCCAAACACATGAATCTTGTCGCCCTCTACTCCATGCCCGGTCCATGCCAGCCCCACTGCCTGCTGGATCAGTGCCCTTTACTAAATGCCTTTTTTTTTTGCTAAGGCCCGGAGGGAGATCTGCTTCATCCTTCAAAGGCCACTTCTTTGTAAAATCTTCTTAGAATAATTCCTGTGCCATCCCCTAAAATTTCTTAAACATTTTGCTAATACTCTATTTCTCATAGGCAGTTATTTGTCATTTGTATCAGAGGTTTTCTTCTAATCACTATGATTAATTCTTACGGGCAGCATCCATTTTCTATACACACCTTTAAATCCATATACCTACATATTATCACAACGCCTCATATGCAGCACCCATTCACTAAAGGTTTATTGAATGAATTTACTTTGTTACCATAATTTTTTATTTTCGATTTATTCTTATTTTAGCAGTCAGTGTAGAAGAAACTAGTGGAATAAACTATTACTGTTTATAATCTCTTTTCAAAAGCAAACAATGGAAATAAGTAATCTCAATTAGAAATTTGACTGCAGCGAAGACTAGAGATCAGCCTCATTCATAAAATGAGGCAGTTGGAACCCATAACAGTACTAATGTTGGGAACTAAGCAAAGGCCTGACTGATAGGTTTCCTTGTGCCTATGACAAAGAGACATCACGCTGTGAAGTGTGCATGGGAGATGTCATTTGGCATAAAAAGAAATGAATACACAGTACACTGAAGCAGTTTACAACTGCTGAAAATATTTTTTACTATGTGATTGAAATGGTCCAATCACTGATGTTTAAAGTAACAGCAAGGCTCACTTCCTGGGATTACGCATAGTTCTGTGTTTCGAGCTCTCTCATCTACATAAACTGAGGAGCCTGGCATGGAAGAACTAACAAGATAGGGCTTCTTTTCATAGAGTTGAGATAAGCTGTGAATTATAATTTGAAAATTACTCATCTAAAACAATAACAAAACACCCAAACACCTTGCTTCTTGTTTCAAAAGCAACTGTACTCCTTTTTTTTTTTTTAATTTTGGCACATAGGGATACTGACTAAACATTTGTTGAACGGATAAATGACTAGCTGATTTTTAAAATTAGAGTGTTTAATAAAGGCAGTTTGACGAGTGTTCTAATGCCAATATCTCAGCATGTGCTTCAGGGGAAGAAAGTGAAAACCCGTCTCTTGGCTGAGATTTGAGAACTGTTCCTGCCCAATTTTATACTGATTCTGGCTCTGTAAAATCACATTTGCAGGGAAACTATTTTTCTTTCACAGTACTGGTGAGCTTACCAACTGTAGGGTGGGAGTCCATTTCTATCAGAACGAAAGCAGTAGTCTGCTGCCCTCCAAAGATACATGGAGATAAAAGGACAAAGTTAAAAACACATAAAAAAAGAGAGAAGAAAAAAAATAAAGAAAAAGACGGGAAATTGCTACTAATTTAATATTAAAATGAAAGCAAACCATTATTTGGTGACCCTCATAAAGAAAACCTTTGAATAGCAATACTTTGAAAATGCTCTTTTGTCTCAGGCTATTTTTACAGATATTCCAAGTCCTGTGGAATTAATAAGACTTCCAGAAACTTTTCATATTAATGAAAGCCCAGAGGGCAAGGCAACCTACAGGGATACATAGACACTAATTTAAAAATGCTTTCTGCTAGCACCCTACCAGCTACTACCCAATATAGTGGCTTACCTAAAATGGAGTTAAGAATTTAGCATAGGGTCTTCAGTACAGCAGACACTCCATAAATTGATCACCTCCCTACATTGACCACCTCCTTATGTTGACCTAATTTACACAGACTGAACATGCACCACATGTACATATCAGTACAGCAAGCCTAGCTCCTTACGTTGACCACCTCTGTATGTTGACCTGTTTGTTACAGCCAGTCCCTTGCTTGGGTGGTCAGCTTATAGAGGTTCTACTGTAGTTTAGCATTTTCCAAGGACTCCTGTGAAAACTGTCAGTGACCACAGTAGTTTTCTGCACAGTATTTTATGTTAAAGAAATAGTGTCACAAAATATTCACATTGCTAAAAGAAACAACACAGGGTATATCTTCATCCCTCTTTTATTTTTATAGACTTCAGGGATTACACAGAATATATATTTCAAATGTATCAAGTCTGAATTTTTCAAAATGATGGTTTTAGAGACGCACCTAGTAACAAGAAGTGACAGAGAAGGGTGTGAGAGCCCAGCAGCCTCGTCTCTCTCCAGCAGCTTACTTTTGCCACCTAGTGGGGAGGCAGTTTTCATGTTTTGGTTTTGCATAAGGATTGTCTCCTTTAAGAGTAGAGAGATCAGCTTTTCACTAGAAAATAATCAAACATACATTTCTTTCACAGTGGGGATTTTGGACAGATTTCTTAAAATCCTTAATTAATTTCCCCAACATTGGTCTGTTCCACGTCTATCGGTTTTCTTTCAAGCAGTTTGTTTTTACTATGGTGATTAATTTAAGAAAATTCAAGGTAAAAATATAACCTCTCTGTACACATTTATAATTTGTAATTCTTTGGGAAAAAACTGAGCCATTTCCTGGTTGTAAATTATTCTCCAACCCCTTACCCTTACCCTGTCATATCTCACAAGGTCTATGTTTTGGTTCATTGCTGTTTTTCACACTTAGAGGGAGACCAAGTCTATGTCCCTAATTTCTCATTGTGCCTTTAATCTCAAATCTTCAGTTATTTTTTGAATATCAAATCTGTGACTGACATTTAATATGTTAAAATCCTAAGTCATCATCCTCCAAAATAGCCAGGGAATGGGATTTCCTCTGGAGCCAGGGTAGCAGGCTTCATCAGAGCTAGAGTACAGCTGAGAGCTAAAGACAGCAGCAGAGACTGCTTTTTAAGTGTGTGCAATCAGAAGTCAGGATCAGTTTAGTGGGTAGGGCAGAAGGAAACATGATGATCAAGAGTCAGGGTGGAGCAATAATAATTAACAGGAATTGAGGTCAGAAACATGGGAAATTTGAGGCAAGCCACAAAGTTAACACTAAGAAAATGGGAACTCAGAGGTAAGAGAGGTTGGGGAGAGTACTACAGCTCACTTCCTCAGGCCTGGGGCAAGTGTCGGCCCTAAACAGGCATAGTGGTAACATTTTCCACTCTACCTTTCCCCAAATTATAAAAAGCCCTAAGTTCCCCCATAAAGTCTGCTGGAGAATTTCTTGATGTTACTAACCCAAATAAATTACTGCTTACTAAACTTGACATTATCATGAATGGCATTATAATCAAAGCTTAGAAAGCTACTTTTTAGCAGCTCTATTGAGATATGATTTATATACCACAAAGTTCTTCCATTGTGAGTAGTTTTAGTACATTTAGAAAGTTGTCCAAATGTCACCAAATTCTAGTCTTAGTCTTTCCATCACTATCCAAAGTTCCCCTGTGCCCAATGGCAGTCCCCCATCTCATTCCCAGTCCAAGGCAACCCCTGATCTGCTTTCTGTCTCTGTAGACACAGGCATACCTCAGAGACATTGCAGGTTGGGTTCCAGACCAGGGCTCACAGATTTGTTGGTTTCCTAGTGTATACACTACACTGTGGTCTAGTAAGTGTGCAACCACGTTATGCCTAAAACAATGCATCCCTTAATTATAAAATATCATATTGCTAAAAAATGCTAGCAATCATCTGAGCCTTCAGCGAGGTGTGGTCTTTTTGCTGGTGGAGGGTTTTGCCTTGATGTTGATGGCTGCTGACTAATTAAGGTGAGGGTTGCCAAAGGTTGGAGTGGCTATGGCAATTTCTTTAAATAAAACAACAATGAAACTTGTCATAGTTGTTTTGAATTTTAAAATATTTCAAAATGCTAAAAATTGAGACAGACACCAGAGGTTGTTGGGGGTAAGGAAAGAGACTTAACTAAAAAGGGGAACAGAGGAATATTCTGGGTTATACAATTTTGTGTACTGACTGGTTAGAAAAGTATGCATTTACCAAAAGCCACAGACTGGACACTAAAAAGGATGATTTTACTGCATGTAAATTATAACCCCCCTGCCTTTTTTTGTTTTAAGAGAAAGACACTGAAAAGACAGGAGCCAAATGTTTACTTTATATGGAAAAAAAAATAGGGCATATGGTTTTCTCTTATAGACAGTAAAAATAATTACTGGAGATTTAAAGCAAAGAACAGTAAGATAAGAGGTATCTTAAATATACAAAAAATGTTTTAAAATTTCTTTAAGAATATGCTTATGCAGAGGAAGTATTTCTTTTTTATTCGATTCACTAATTTGAATTAGAAATTTTCTCTGGTGTTAGAAATGCTTAATTTTTAATTTCATAAAATTCTCAGGTAGTAAGCAAGTGATCAGAACAATAGAGGGCCCTACAAATAGTTCCACAAAGCATTTGTGGAATGCTATAAAGTACTATAAAACTGTGTACAGATCTTTAATAGAAAAATATCTCTCTTAATAGTAATGAAATATTTGGACAAATAGCCAAATGTACACATTTAGCTAAAACTGAATCTCGTGGTTTATGAGAACTAATTTCAAAATATACATGTATGAATTTATACAGATCTTTAAAATCCATTTGTAAATTAATAGCTTAATAAAATTGTCCCTGCCTCCCAGTGCCGAGAGGCAGCAGATCACCTGGCAGTGTCTGTGCGCACTGCCCTGTGGGCCTGTGGCAGAGAAGCTGCTGCCTGGGATTCCCTCCCTGTGGCTACGGGGGGTGTAGGTCTATGAGCCGCTCTACTGAGAGAGTGACAAAGTGAAGAGACTGGAGGGATACAAGGTGGTGTTTAGTCCCTGGAGAAGTTTTTTTTTTTTTTTTTAAAGACAGAATTTCATTTTGTCGCCCTCGGTAGAGTGCTGTGGCTGGTGTCACCACTCGCAGCAACCTCCAACTCCTGGACTTAAGCGATTCTCTTGCCTCAGCCTCCCGAGCAGCTGGGACTATAGGGACGGGTCACAACGCCCGGCTGTTTTTCAGAGACAGGGTCTCACTCTTGCTCAGTCAGTCTGGTGGTGAACTCCTCACCCACGTAGGCCTCCCAAGTGCTGGGGTTATAGGCATGGGCCATAGCACCTGGCCCACAGGAAATTTTAAGGCCCTTCTTTCCTGATTTAGAATTTTATTTCATCAGCGTCACTCTTGTCATTGACGTTCTCCTCCTCGTCTTCTTCTCCCTTTTCCTCTTAAGCATTTCCAGGTATTTACTAGCTAAAATCTTTTTTGGTAATATATCTGCAAGAAACTGAAAAGTTCCTAATTCCTCGGTAGTATTTGCTAAATCACTCTAAGTCAGGGCTTTCTTTTCTTTTTCACTGCCATGCCTGCATGGATAGGTTGCCACATACTGAAGAGTGCTGTGGCCTTGGCTGTGAGCACCAGCGCCTCCTGGCTGATGCTTGACACCTCTGGGAATGTCTTCACTATGACCAGGCTATGGGACCAGGCAGTGAGAGAAACCACTGCTCCTGTCTTGCCTGTGACCACCTGTGCCACCTTTCTGTCTTACTGTGCAGATGGCAGCTGATGGCCCCTCCATGAGGTGACTCTTTTCATTTTCTTAATAGTGTCTTTGATGTGCAAAGTTTTAAATAATGATGAGTTTTAATGATGTTGATAAAGTCCAATTTACGAATTTCATCTGTTATGGCTCATGTTTTTTGTTGTATCTACAAACTCTTTGACCCAAGGTCATGAAAGTTCTTCTATGATTCTTTCATAAATTTTGCAGTTTTTAGATTTTAAGTTCAAGTCTATTATCTATTTTTAGTTAATTTTTGCTTATGATATAAAGGGTCTAAATTATTTTTTTTCATATGGATATTTATTTTCCCAGTACCATTTGCTGAAAAGACCATCCTTCCCCATTGAATTTCCTTGGCACTTTTGATGAAAACTGATGAAAAAATCAAGGTCCATTTCTGGACTCTCACTTCTGTCCCACCGATCTGTATGTGTATCTTTACACCATTAACTAGAATTATCAGTAGTGTAAGTCTTCCAACTTTGGTTTTCCTTTTCAAAATTGTTTCATCTATTCTGCACTCTTGCATTTCCATGCACATTTTTGTACATTATATTTTTGCCAAAATGCTGAGAAGTGATCCATATAAATGTTAGGATCAGCTTGTCATTTCCATCCCAAAAAGCCTGCTGGGATTTTGACAGGATTTGTACTAAATCTATAAGCCAATTTGGAAAGAACTGTGAACTTAACAATAAAGACTCTTCTAATTCATGAACATTGATTGAACACCTCTCATATATTATTTAGATAATATTTCATTTCTCTCAATGTTTTATAGTTTCTATCAATGAATTTTGTACCTGTGTTTAATTTCTAAGTATTTTATTCTTTTTTCATGTTATTGTGAATGAAATAAGTCTTAATTTCCTTTTGGATTACTTATTTCTAGTATATAGAAACAATTGATTTTTACAGCTATGATTTAATAATAAAAAAGAAAAAAGAAACAATTGATTTTTGTGTATCCATCTGTAAATTGTATCCTGTCTGCAACTTAACTGAACTTAGTCCTAATAGGTTTTGTGTTGTGTGTGTTTATATTTCCTAGGATTTTCTACATAAAGGATCATGTCATCTGCATTAAAGACAGTTTTGCTTTTTCCTTTGCAAGCAGCATGCCTTCCGTTTCTCTCTCCTTTTCTATTCTTTGTCTTATATTGTACTGCCTTCAATCTCTAGTACAATGTTTAATAGTAGTGAAAGCAGATATTCTTGCTTTGTTTCCAATCTAAGGGAGAAAGCACGTAGTCTTTCATCATTAGGACAACATTAGACGTAGGGTTTTTGTAGATGCTCTTTATCAAGTTAAGGAAATCTTCTTCTATTCCTAGATATTCAGAGTTTTTCATTAGGACTGGATGTTGGATTTTGTCGATGCTTTTTCTGCATCTACTGAGAACATCATGTAGGCTGTCTCCCTTAGTAATATGGTGCATACAGTAGTTAATTTTCAGATGTTAAGCTAACCTTAGTAAGGGTATTTACTCCTTATTATATGTTGCTTGATGTTGTCACATTGTTTCCAAGGCTCTGTTCACTTTTTTCATCCTTTTTTCTCCCTGTTATTCCAACTGGATAATTTCTTTTGATCTACCTTGAAGTCCATTGGTTCTTTCTTCTGCCATTTCAAATGTGTCATCATTCAAGTGAATTTTTCATTTCAGTATTGTACTTTTCAACTACAGAATTTCCATCTGACTTTTTAATGATTTCTACCTCTTCACTGAGATTCTCTATTTATTGAGCCACTGTTACACCTTCCTTTAATTCTTTGCACATGGTTTCCTTTAATTCCTTGAATATATTTACTATCACTGCTTTGAAGTCTTTGTCTTCTAAGTCCAACATCTAGGCCCAAACAGAAATTTCTATTGACTGTTTTTTCCTCCTGAGCATTGGCCACTCTTTTCTTTCTTTACATATCTTGTAATTTTTTATTGAAAACTACAACTTCAGATGTGATACTATAGTGACTCTGGATTTGAATGTTCTCCCCTCAAGGTTGTTGCTCTCACTGTGGTTTTCTTCTTTGTTTATTAATTTGCCTGGACTAAATCTGTGGACTCCCATCTCCTTCACCATGCAGGGCTACTTATTTTGCTACTAAATTTTTTGAAACGAATTTTTGTTTTTATTTATTTATTTAGAGACAGTCTCACTCTGTTGCCCTGGGTAGAGTGCAATGGCATCATCATAGCTCACAGCAACCTCATACTCCTGGGCTCAAGGGACTCTCCTGCCTCAGCCTCCTGAGTAGATGGTTCTATAGGCATATGCCATCACACCCAGCTAATTTTTCTATTTTAAGCTGAGATGGGGTCTCACCCTTGCTTAGGCTGGTCTCAAACTCCTGAGTTCAAGCAATCCTCCTGCCTCAGCCTCCCAGAATGCTAGGATTAAGGGCCTGAGCCACTGCACCTGGTTTGTTTTTAATTTTAAACTTGGTTTCCTAGCAGTCACTTCTGTATCTGCATAGCTTGGTTATCAACCAATACTTGTCAGTTATGTTTAAACACTCTGAGCCAGGACAGCTTCTACCTTCTGCCTATAGGTCTGCGTTTCACTTGGGCAGTACAGTACAAGTTCAGCAGTTTTCAGGTTTGCCCTTGCATTTACTTTCTGCTGGTCCCTCTTGTGTCTCCTCTGCATATGTACAGAAATTCACAGTTAGCCAGAGGGTATAGCTGGCTAGTTTGAGCCTTCTCTGATCTTTCCTACATGTGTTTAAGACATTTTGGCGAGTTTATCAAGGCACTCTGTCGTGGTGCCATTTCTCAAATCTCCATGATAAATTTCTGGTTAGCCTGCTGGTCCATTTTTGGTCCCAACCAAGACCATAACATCAGGCTCATTGAGCTGCAAACTAGCCTTTCTGTTTGGTTTCCTACCAGGATGTCTACAGTTACATGTAGACTTACATTGGGCATGGGGCTTTTCATATTCCACTTTATATCAAAGACAGCCACTACTTCAGTGAAACTTGAAGCCAATTTTCATGGCTTTCCTGGTCTTTGTGGAACTACTGTGCTGACTCTGGAGGTGGGTGATGAGAGCCTTCCAGGTAGGAACACCATCAAATTTTATATTTCTTACCTGGAGTTCTGTAGTTTTTCTATGAATAAATGCTTCTCAATTTGTTGAATGCCTTTTATCAATCTCTAGAGTCCCCAAATTGCTGTTTTCAACAACTTTGTCCAGTTCTATTATTGCTTTTGGAAAGAGGATTTGCCCAGTTCTTACTCTGCCCTTTTGGTAGTCTGCCTCTACAGTTATTTATAATTGCTCTTTTTCATTCTTTCATACTTAGCTGGTCACCAAGGACTGCTGATTGTTTCTCTGCAATGTCTCGCTGGGAGAATTGCTGCTTTCCTTGCTATTTTCAGAGCCCCACCCACCAGGGGGACCAGCACCCATTCCTGAATTGCTCCGATAGAAGTCTTTCTCACACCTGTCAGTCCTGCCTCTGGCTGCCACACTGATTTTATAGGCACCAGCATAATCATGTCTCCTGCTCCTGACTCTTTACTATGAAAAACATAAATTTCATACTGCTCAGCCTGGCTTTCAAGAACGAATTCAACTGCCTTGACCTCATGCAACTTCACTTATGCCTGGAGTCCCACCAAGTTGAGTTTTCCTTCCCTACACATTCTTTGCCAACTTCCATTTATCTATCTTTTCTCAGAGTGCTCCTCCTATGTGGAATATCTTTATAATTTGTCCCTCAATTTTTGGTCCACCAACTAAAAAATCCTAATCAGGAGAATTCCTCTGTTCTTAATCATTCCTAGACTCCACAACTTTTTAAAATACATATATAGATTTTTAAAACATTTCTGACACAAAATCATATTGGTTTACAATTGGCCTTCAATTGTTTGCTGTATATATTTTGTTACTACTCCACTTTTTTCCCTTGTTAGGACTTTATTATTTAGAGAAGTTTCAGATTCACAGCAAAATTGAACAGGAGTTACAGAGAGTTCCTACCTTCACCTGCCCTATCTCCAACTTTTAATTACATTCAATTTGAGGGCTTTCCTTATTTACAAAATAAAAAAAATTTTTAGCATCTTGTACAGTGGTAGACATATAGCTAATGCTTAAAATATGACTGTTCAATGAATAAACTAAAATGCTTTTTGATTTCCAATGGAAATTTTCAAAAATCTTTCAGAGTCATTACTTTTCAACTTTATTTCTTAAAGAATTTAACCCTTATATATACTTTTGAGTGTAGCAGAGTTCTTAAAAATATTTAATAACTAGTATGGCACAGAAACTGATAAACAAAAATAGGACAACAAAACAGAGTCCTAAAAACTGCAATGATCTAGATCATAGGGAGTTCTAGAGGTCTTGGACATGAGGCCACAGAGGCAGAGGGTGAAAAATCAGGCAGTCTCTATTGGCCAAGTGGTATTAAAGTATTTAAACATTTTGACAATTGTTATAATAATATCAGAGGACATACTGAATATAATTTCTGTCCAGCAAGTAGACATATATTCTCTGGATTTCATAATAGTTATAGAATATGATAAATAAAATTCTGCCAATCTACAAAATGCAGTTTCTGGCAGGCCAGACTTTGGAGAGAAATGTGAAAACAATGAATCTCTGAAATGTTAGGTGCAGACAATAGCAAATAGTCAGGAGTTAATGTCAAAGGTTAGTTAAGCAGTACACAATCAGAGAGGATGAAAGAATCTGTAGGCCAAGATAAATCAACAGGGCAGGTCCTACGTAAGTAACCTGAGGTCAGAACTCAAATTAAGTAGGTAGAACTTAATTTCCGAAACAGTTGGGAAATTCCAGGGTAGGATTCTAGCAAACAATCGTCTAGGAAGCAGAATTGTTCCTACAACAAGAAGACTGATCCCCAGGGAAACTGTTCCTTGATCTGAAAATTTTCTTATATGCTTCCCACTATGGCAAGAACCTACATGAAGGTGTGACCTCTCTCTGCAGGTGAGGGTAGGTGAACCAGGGAGGAAGCCAATCAGTAAATCAGTCTTTTAAAGAAACATTTATGGGCCTTGGTAGAGCAGTGATACCTCTTACAAATAGTAGTGACACTGACCTTGGTTTGCTGGGAGTGTATCACCTATTAAGGGTGATACTACCTTGGCCTTGTAATTTAATTTCACATATATTAAATATTTTGGAGTTTAAACACCTTCAAATTCCTTCTATCAGAGGATGCAAAAGAGAAGACAATTAACTAAAGGATATGTTAAAAATATGTGATCTGAAAAGGCATTAGGTGCCAACTTAGAAACAAAGAGAGCAGGTTGAACGACCATTAGCAATGTAAGAATAACACTGAAAATTTTGAAAAATAACCAGTAACTAGTTTGTCTAAAAAGGAATTTTGGTCATGGGGAGAGGCATGACTTAATTGCAAGTGTATTGCAAAGGGAGAGAAATTACTGCTTTTCAGTTTTAAGTGTGTAATAAATCATACACAACACCATAATTTGAGTTTACGAGGAAGGCAATACTCTTTAGGTTGTAAAAATGACCTCTGGTGGGCAATAATGCTCTCAAATCTGTGGCCTAGGGAACTATATTCCATTGATCATCACTTTTAAAAAGTCTATATAGGCAACAGTTTTCCACTGTAACTTTCATATCCATTTAGCCAGTTACATACATATGGTATTTATTGGTTTAATAATGCATCTGGACTGATTCATTAGTGAACTGTTCACAGAAATGTTTTTTTAGAATATTTCCCCAATGATCTTCAAATCAACATCTGACAGACACATACAGAATAGCAGGAATACTAAATTCCTACCTAAATATTTTTAATTTAGAAGGGACATTAAGAATTAGAATACGAATGACAAATTAAGGAACTACTGACACAGGCAATGTATGCAAGTCCAAAATTAAACAAAACTTACTAGGAAATCTAGAATAAACACTTTGGATTCTACTTATACTTTATCTCCCATGAGATCACAAATATGAAATTATCTTTAAAGGGATAACCTGCTGTGAAACACTTAGCTGCAGATAAGCTGAAGTGCAGACGAAACAACCACAGTTTTTAGTCTTTTTCAGTGTGAAAAAAATTTTTAAACCTAAAATTTCCTGCTTGTTGCAGATTAAAAAATAGCTGTTATTCATCATTTCAGGAAAAAAAAAAAAGTGGGCAAAAGAAAGTAATAAGTAAATTCGTGGGGTTTGACTCTACTCCAAAAGTATTTTATTACTCAAATTAATAAGTCACTTATGTGCACAATATCATTGGATATATGCAAACTCTTAGAAATGTATTCATGCTGTATTAAACATAAATGAAATAGTGAGCCAGTTATAAAATACCTAATATTCAATTTTCTCACTACCTTTCCCTATGAGTCACTGTTGGTTCTGGTAACTGCTTATATACCTGAAATGAAAGAAGCAAAAGATCACTACGAAAACAACAGAATATTCTCTATTACTTTAAGGAAAAAAAGTCCAACTATGAAGTGCTTCCAAATGGGATTTCAGCAAGGACACAAAAGCAACCTTTGTTACAGGCGAATGTTCTTTCAATGCTCTGATAGTGATGAAGAATTATTCCCTTAGAAAATAAAATTGTTTTCCACTGTGGAATAAATCAGTCCAAAATTCATAGTCAAGTCTAATTATGCTATCACATGGGCACTATTTCCAGAAAATTGGCTCCTTTCTGAGAATGAGCTCTAAATGACATGTTTAAGGTAACAACTTAACACAAAATTGAAAAGGTTTAATGTGTCTTCCTTCTAATCTTAGGACTGAATTGGCAAAATTTTCTGTAAGGGGCAGACAGTAAATACTTTGAGCATCAAAGACCATAAGGTCTCTGTTTAACTACATTATTTCTGTCATTGTACCATGAAAGTGGTCACCGGCAACATGGAAATCCATGGCTGTGGTCATGTCCCAGTAAAGTTCTATTTATGGGCACTAAAATTTAAATTCCATATATTTCACATGTTCTGAAATATTATTTCTCCTTTTTGATTTTTTCCTGACCATTTCAAAACATAAATGACATTTTTAGTTTTGGTGTTAGGCTGTCTTTGTCACAGGTGCCACAGTTTGCTGACTTCTTCTGTACAACATCATTGAATAATACCTATCTAGTGGGGAGAAGTTCCACAGGAATTTACTTGTTGTGACATTTTTTTGAAGATATGATTAGATTCCTTAACTCTAAGATATGTTTTTGTAAAATGAAAATTTCACATAATAAAGTTAAACATTAGCAGGAGAAATTTTATTTATTTATTTATTTTTTTTTTTTAGCAGGAGAAATTTAGATCTACTATCAGGGATAAATTTGAGATGGAGAAAACCTTTTGAAATATAAAATTCAATAAGCGCGAAAGCACTTTCCCAAAATAAACATTAAAGTTGATGCTCCTTTTTAATATATCTCAGTTAGCAAAGGGATTTACATAAAAAGTAAACATCAAGCTACATTTTGAATTGCAGCAGCTCCAGAATTTCCCAGAAGCTGCCAACAGCAGTGATCATAACCGGTTTTTCCACAACCGATAGCACTCAGCACTGCTGGACACGCAGAGAAAGTCAAAGAAGCTGAAGTTCAAAACCTACACCGAGCCCAGGTAACATGAAGAATTCCAGAACCACTGCCCAGTGCCTTTAGGATGATGGATGGGGATCTGCTGTCATGTAGTACCACTTAAGTATATCTTTTATATTAATCAAAAGCTTTATTAGGCTTGGGTAATTGTTGTTCAAGTCTACAATGCCTGTGCCTCCTTACATGCTGAAGACTGTGGTCACAGATGACACTGGCTTGAATTCTACCCTGAATGAACGTTGACTTGTATACTACATCACAGAGGCTAGAACCATAGGACTGTGGTCACAGATGACACTGGCTTGAATTCTACCCTGAATGAACGCTGACTTGTATATTACATCACAGAGGCTAGAACCATGAGGACTGTGGTCACAGATGACACTGGCTTGAATTCTACCCTGAATGAACACTGACTTGTATACTACATCACAGAGGTTAGAACCACGAGGACTGGGGTCACAGATGACACTGGCTTGAATTCTACCCTGAATGAACACTGACTTGTATACTACATGAAAGAGGCTAGAACCACGAGGACTGGGGTCACAGATGACACTGGCTTGAATTCTACCCTGAATGAACGATGACTTGTATACTACATCACAGAGGCTAGAACCATGAGGACTGGGGTCACAGATGACACTGGCTTCAATTCTACCCTGAATGAACGCTGACTTGTATACTATATCACAGAGGCTAGAACCATGAGGACTGGGGTCACAGATGACACTGGTTTGAATTCTACCCTGAATGAATGCTGACCTGTATACTACATCACAGAGGCTAGAACCACGAGGACTGGGGTCACAGATGACACTGGGTTGAATTCTACCCTGAATGAACACTGACTTGTATACTGTATCACAGAGGCTAGAACCATGAGGACTGGGGTCACAGATGACACTGGCTTCAATTCTACCCTGAATGAATGCTGACTTGTATACTACATCACAGAGGCTAGAACCATGAGAACTGGGGTCACAGATGACACTGGCTTCAATTCTACCCTGAATTAATGCTGACCTGTATACTACATCACAGAGGCTAGAACCATGAGGACTGTGGTCACAGATGACACTGGCTTCAATTCTACCCTGAATGAACGCTGACTTGTATACTATATCACAGAGGCTACAACCATGAGGTGCCCCTGGTACTTGATGAAAATAATTTAGGACACCAACGATGTCCTCATATGCATGGAGGTAGGCTAGAACCATTAAAAGTTATAAATAGTAAAAGATTTAATGGACATATGAATTCCTAAGGATAGTTTCACATATTCAGAGTATTGAGAATATGAGAATTCTCTGAGGTCATTACTTGGGAATCTCTGGGACCCTTTCACAAAGAAATGTTTTTATAGGGTTATCAACAGAGAAAGCTTATTGGGCCAAACATTCTATTTTTCTCATTAATTCTACCAAAGGAATTCTACCAAGTACAGGTCATTCTAATTTTCGTAGAAATTCAGTTTAATTCCAAACTATAAACATTTATTGAGTTCCTTCTAAGTGCCAGAAAATACTGAGGTAAGACCAGTCCTGGACCTTGAGAAGGTCACTGGCGTAGGCCAACACTAAAATGGATAAGGGGACATAGTTTGATAAGTGTAACAATGAAATAATATAAACAGTACAGATAGACCAAAAAGGAAGGTGAGGTTTAACTACATGGGTTTGGGGAAGGCCTACTGACTGGAGTGATGTCTTGGTTGAATCCAAGGGATACAACAACTAATGTTCCCAGGTGAGCAAGGAGAGTATGGCCAGGCAAGGAACAGCAAAAGCAAGGACAGACATACGAAAGCACATGATACGATAGCTCAGGACCACATGAGAGCATGAAGTGTGGATGTAAGTTGAGCACAGGGCAAATAATAAAAGATGAGATCAGAGACACAGCAGGACCCAAATCCTTGGCTTTCACCCTGCAGATCTATGCCATTCAATACACATGTGGCTACTGAATACCTGAAATGGGTCAGTCCAAAATCAGAAATGCTGTGAAGTGTAAAATACACAACCAGATTTCAAGTCTTAAAAAAAGGAAAATATCTCAACAATCTTAAAAATTGATATCATGTTGAAATGCTATTTTAGATGTATTGGGTGAAGTAAATAAAACATGCTAGGGCGGCGCCTGTGGCTCAAAGGAGTAGGGTGCCAGCCCCATATGCTGCAGGTGGTGGGTTCAAACCCAGCCCTGGCCAGAAACTGAAAAAAAAAGTGCTATGTTTTGTAATGTAGCTACTAAAAAATTTTAAATTACATGTATGACATTTGATCCCTCATGTATGTGCATAGTCCTTGTGGTTGACCATGAACGAACATTTCACCCCAAGCAGTTAGGGCAGAGGTGGTACCATTTCTCCTACCAGTGACTAGATCAGAGATGGCCACATGACCAATATGACCCAGGCCTATGAGCTATGAGGAAAAGACAGCTGCAGGGGTTCCTGGCATGGACATCTTTGCCCAAAAACAAGGTCGGATCTCTCCTTTTGGATGTGGCTGTGGTGCACATGACACAGAGAACCATGTGGCTATCTTTCTATTAGTCACAGGATGAAGTGGAGGGTGGCAAGTTAAGAAAAGGGAATGACCTGAGTCCTTATTGACATCAATGAGCTGCTTTATCAACCAACCCTGGAGCTCACCCTTCCTTTGAACTTCCTGTTATGTGAGATAAAGAGATTCCTTATTATTTAACCAGTATGAGTCAGGCTTTCTGTTAGTTGTAGCCCAAAGCATCCTGGCTGATACACTCTATTAGACTATAACTACCTCAGGGGCAAAGGAGTACAGGTATTATCACTTGAGATCATCTAGTACTGCAAAAGTTCTGCACACAGTTTGTAATCAATTAATACATTATTGTTGTGATAATACATATTTGGATAAAATGTAGGAAGGCTTTCCTTCATTTTTTCATTAAAATAGTCCTAAAATACCATTTAACTGTAAGACTTTGTGGCATAATTAGGCAAAGAGACTTTTAATTAATTAGAAAATAACCTATCAATAGAACATAATTAATCAAAAATAGAACAGAATACCCAGTAGATCTATAAATTGTTACACTTAATGGTTGTCCTTTGAGAGGCCTGACTTGAATCATGGTCAAAGCATACACATTGGGAACAATTCAGCTTAATTTTACTAATCTGGACATAAACCTTAAAAGCAATGCAGCAAATGTAGCAAATATAGAACTGCCAATTGCCACAGTGCCTTGTTAGAATTATTGTGAGAATTAAGCAAAATAATATGTGGCGAGCTTAGTAACAATAGCACATGGTAAACAACCTATCTAAAAATTTGGTCTTGTTTATTTTCTCTTACAGCATTTATTTTTTAATCTAAGTATAGATGGTCCCTGACTTAAGCACAGTTCGACTTACACAATTTTTTCAACTTTACAATGGTGTGAAAGCGACACATATTCAGTAGAAACCATACTTTGAATTTTGATCTCTTCCTGAGCTGGCAATATGCACCATGATACTCTGCTCCTGACGGGCAGCAGCAACAACCTGAGGCTCCTGGTCAGCCACACAGCCATGAGGTAGTCTGAGCTGAGCTGCAATGCCTGGTAGGTTGAATGTGTTAAGTGCATTTTCTACTTATGGTACTTTCAACTTACAATGGGTTTATCAGGATATCACTTCACCATACACTGAAGGAGCGTCTCTAATGAGCTAACATTGCATTGTCACTTATTCTATATGGTATTCTTGCTTTTGTGAACTAGAAGTCAGGTTGCAGTAAACACTTACATATATATGGTATAATTCAATGGCTGGTTAGTGCTTGGTTAGGTGGTTGATTTAATTCTTTTATTTATATGAAGCAAGTAAGCTCCAGATCTAAGCTCAACACAATAAGGTAGGCAGCAGCAAAACTACTGGCTAGAAATTAAATACCACCACCACCCCCCATATACTCGAGTATAAGCCGAGTTTTTTCGGCACAAAATTTGTGCCGAGTTTGGGTTTTTCAGCACAAATTTTGTGCCAAAAAAACTCGGCTTATACTTGAGTATATACGGTATTTTCACTAAGCTACATCTACTGGCTCAATATTCGTGAGACTGGTGATATTGACGATGCAATCAGAATGAAGATGAATAAAAAGAAAACAACGATAGGAAAGGAAGTTTATGACTTTGGGCTGTAACTAGAAGGTGACTGATGTAATTAAAGAAGATAGACAGGAAGAGGCACTCAGTAACATCTGAAGTCTTAAGAAAGATGCAGAAAGGGTGGAGGTTAAAAGGAGAAAGAATGCTTGATGAGTTATGCCAAGCTAGAAGACTCCAAAACTTTTCTGCACTATTACCAAGGATTTTGCTTATAACTACACACACTAACCAATATAACTTTAATTTCCAAATAGAGTATGCTGAAAAAGATTGACCAGAACCCTCACTAGCTCAATCTTAAAAAGTATATATTTTCTTTACTCAACTTATAAGGATTATCACTCATTGAAACATGTAAATTTTATAAGACAGTTGGCTCACCAAGGACTAAGGCTGTGAGTCAGTTACCTCTGTAAGCTTCAGTGTCTGGTAGTTGTTCAGATACCTCATGTTTGCTGAAGAAATTAGTATCTGGAAATTTAAACTACGTTTTTTGTTCTGAACAATTAAACATCTTAAAGTTGTGAATTTCTAATGTCACATTTATTGTGATGAATGAGGCAAACACATGTAGAACATTCTCTCCCAGACACCCTGGGGACCTTCAGGCAAATGCAGCCTGACTGACTGCCCACTGTCTGGATGAGAATTCAGAGTTCACAAACAGGAACCGACCTTTCCCCTGAAGTCAGACAGGGGTGGGCTGAGACCACTTTTTGAGGACTAATAATTATTCTAGAAGTCTGAAGCAGGCTTTTACGAATCACTGACATTAGGAGAAGCTCTAAATCAGGCTACAGGTTAAATTTAGAGGCACGTTTCCCCAGGGTCAGTACTGTATGATTAACTGATAATGCAATGAATCTGGTGGTTTTTCTTTAAAAGTTAGGTTTATTCAAGTATTATCTATATACAGTTAAGATTAACCCTTTTTAGAGTATAGTTCAGTAAGTGTGATGAATATATATACATATATATATATATAGTAATGTTTCTACCACCACAGTTGAAACGTGGCACTCCCCATCATCCCTCAAAATGCCCTCAAGGCACTTTGTAGTCAGTCCCTCTCCATACTCTCAGCCTCTGGCACCCACTGATCTGTTTTCTATTCCTATAGTTTGACTTTTCCACAATGTACACAAACAGCTTCTACAGCACGTAGCCTTCTGAATGGCTTCTCTCACTTATCATCATGAAACTGGCAATGAGGCCTGTGAGTGGGATAAGGTGAACAGCAGAGCAGTAGGAACTGAAGTTGGAGACGTGGAGGGGCTAAACCATGCAGGGTGTGGTAGGTGTGATGAGGAGCCATTGGAAGGTGTTGAGCAGTTGAGTAATGTCATCTGATTAATTTAAAAATAATTTTGGCTAACGTGTGGAAGACAGACCATAGTGGAACAAAAGTAGAAAAAAGGAGGCTAGTTTAGAGGATCTGCAGTCATCTGTGTTGAAAATGATATTGACTGAAACCGAATGGTAACACTGGAGGTGGTGGAAAGGGGTCTATCAGAGAGGTAATGCAGAAAAGAGGTACTGGGATTAGATGTAGCATGCGAGGGGAGGGAGGAGTCAAGGGCAGCTTCCAGGAGGGTCCGAGCAACTTGAGGAGTGGTAGCAACATCCACCCGGATGGGGGAAAGGAAAAAAACAGAAAAGAGAGAGCAGGTGTGGCAGGGGGTTGTGGAGAACTAACAGTTCCCTATGTCTGGGCATGGGCACGCAGATGGTATTGAGTCTTTCTCCTGACCCTCTGTCTACCTGTACTAACCTGTGATAGAGAAATTTCACTTAACATTCCCTGTTCTGTTATTTTCCAATACAGTGAGTGAACCTACCAGGTGATAATTCAGCCTCTACTTCACTGAGTTCCTAGAATTAAAGTTTTAAAAAATAAGAAGATACACTATAAAGGCTCGAGACTAGAGAGCTCTTCCATCAGTCATCTTTATTTTCTACCCAAGGAACAACAACCTTAATTCCTAAGAAGAATCATCTCCAAATTTGAAAAATACTTTTTTCCTCAGAATATTAATTGTTTTTTCAATTGCATTGGCCAAATGGATTGCGAATAAAAAGGATTTTTTCAGTCAGTTGTAATTTTTCTTGCTTTAAAATGCTTCCCTGTGAAAAAGTGTTCAGTGGTCTATCTTTTCCATATTAGACATCAAGTTTATGCTGGTATGGCAAAGGAGTACCTTCTGCCTGGGCAAAGGCTAGGAAGGAAGTAATGGCAACACACTGTAGAAAAGCCAGGAAGTGTGGAGTGGAGGGTTACTCTGCGCCTCTTTTCCCCAGAGAGCCCAGTTATCCAAGTACTGACTATACCACTACCCACTTTGTAGCCCTAAGGCCACCACAGTGAAGTGTTCGGTTGATCACTTGACAGGACGATCATTCCTGTCACGGCTCTGGTCATTTATTCATTCATCAATTTGGCCATTACCAAAGAAGACTGAAAGTTTCTTTTTTATCTTAAAAGTTCATGTAAATTTGTCTTCTATAATGTATTTGCTTTAATACCAAATGTCTTCATTTACTTACCATCGAGTATAATGGACAATCCAAGTAGGTGGGGTGTAAGCCCACTACATACAGCCACACAGGTTGTTCAGTGCACACCTCAATGAGGGCCAAACTGCATCTATTGGGGATTTGTCTATTAAAAATTCTTCTGTCAGATGGCAGTAAAATACCTTGAAGAAGAGGCACTTTCTTTTCCTTATTTGTAAAGGTGCCATATGAGCAAACAGTAGTCCTGGATTTTGAGTACCTTCGCAAACGAACTTGGCATGAGCTTAAACCAGCTTCGTCATCTTATATAGAAGCCACCTTCCAAAGAGGTGAAGAAACAAGGTCCCATAGGCAACTCAGGACAAAGTTGGGTTTGATCCCAGTCTCCATTCCCCGTCCAGTGCTCTTTTATAGCAACATGCCAGCTGTGCTAACGGCGAGTCGCTTTTCTCCAATGTGGGTTAATGACATATTCCTTCACTTCTTTGCTCAGCCTCAGAAGAGCCTTGCAGAACTGTATCCCATGGTGCTCTTACCATTTGTTTCCACCATGAGTGGACAGAGAAATAGATATAGGGGTAGCAATGCTGTATTTGCCAAATATTCCAAGGGGTGAATGTGGATGCAGGAACCATGTGTGACATTCTCCCATGCATCCATGTTATTTAAAGAAATGTAACACTTACTGAAAACTAGTTTAGATGATGGCCCACAGGTCTCGCTGTACCCTTCTGCAGACAGGGCATGTGTCAGGGTAAAAACCTGAGAAGTACACTGGCAGTGTCTGTAAGCTGCTTTCCAGATGAACATGCCATAACCGTTTATTTTGGGGCTCATTCAAACAGGAACAGGAAGATCAGTTATAAAATCATAAAACGGTAGCACTGGAACAGACTTTGTAAGTCATCTAACCCAACTCCTTCATTTAACATTCCAGGAAACAGAGTCAGAAGGAGGTGACAGAAATCTACCCAGGTGGCTGCAGCTAACTTACACCATGGTTAGATTTCCTGACCACCAGCTAGCTGCTCTTTCCTGACTACCACAATACCTCTCACCAATGAACAAGTAATGACTGGACTAGAGAGGTGTCTGCCCGTAAGAATGTTTTCCTAGGTCTTGAGTTGAACAATAATAAATTATAAATCTGAAAAGACAGACTATTAATTCTCTCCATGCAAGAGGCACTACTAGAAGGAAAAAAAGATTAGTCAAGTGAGTATTAGCGGTCCTAAAATTTACTGAAAAATAGGTATGAAGTGGGTTATAATTATTCTGTATGTAAATGGTTAATTTAGAAAGCACAGCTTGTTAGTCACTCAGTAAATTGTATATGTCTATTTACTCCGCCAGGCTAGAAATTCTAGGACATGACCACAGTTTAGTCTAATGTGATGATTATTTTGATTAAAAATATGTATTATCTTATAAACAGGATGTACTCTCAAGCTGCTATCTAAATAATCAAGTGAATTTTTAAATTAAAAAATAATATACTTTACAGATTTTTAGCTTTATTTGAGAATAAAACTTTCAAAGTAAAAACAACACTGCAACTTTATTTCCATAATACCCCAAGTTATGGGACTAAGCTGATGGTTTTGAAAATTCACATGGTCATTTCATAATACAGTCATGCACTGCGTAATGACATTTTAGTAACAGGCCACATATACCAAATACACATCACTGTGTTATGATTGTCCACAGTATTCAGTACAGTAAGACTCGGTACAGGTCTGTAGCCCAGAAGCAATAGGCTGTACCATACAGCCTAGGTGTGTAGCAGGCCGTATGGTCTAGATTTGTGTAAGTACACTCTATGATGTTCACACACTGACAAAATCATCTGATTACATATTTCTTAGATCGTATCGCTGTCATTAAGTGATGCATGACTATATATTCTATAATATAAAATTCTCAACAGAACCAAGTGAGTATTTTGCAGTGAGACTCCAGGATTATCTACATTGTTTTGTTGGTCCTTTCTCTCATATATAATTATTGAAGATAAAAATAACTTTTAGGGCAATTATTTTTTCCTTACAAGAGAATTCTATTATATATATTTAAATTAATAATGAACTAAAAATAATAAGTCTAAAATAATTTAAATCTTCTAGGACATCTGTTTCCCAACACAAATAATTTTTGTTTTTTCAAAAGTCTAGCAAATGGTCCTAGCAAATAATGCAAAAGGAAAGCAAAGCTGTATGTGTGCACATAGCTCTCATTCTGATGACCTCTAAGTTCTGAGCTGAGCCACAACACAGCAAAATAGCAGTGGCATATTATACCTGGTCATGGCTGGCTTCAATGGAGCTTCCAATAGCATGGAAAGTCATCTGCACAGGGGCTAATGTCAGACAGGTCACATACTCTTTGCCACTTTGTCTATCACAGTAGTGAACCTATAACAGAACACACGCAATCTGCTGAACACTACTTTGAGAGGGAGCCAGACACAACAGGTCCTTTTTCAAAGGGTCTAGAATTTAGGAAGAATTCAAATAATTTTTGCAGAACACACTTTATATATTTAAAACCTTATTGGACTCCACCAATATTTATGAAAAATCTATTAATTCCATTGTAAGTCTTTTTCAGGTTTTAAGGGGGTTTAAGAAATGCTATACAAAGTATTTTACATTATAGAAAGTAGAAAAATTTACAACTAATTGCTACACCTATTTTTTGAACTAGTCAAAGTGCATTTTATTCTAGTGGAAATTTGTCAGCCTAATTGTTCTCTCATCTTTGACTCTATGTGCATGTGACTGCTGCTTAACTGATGGTGACATTCTTCTATTTCTACTTTATAGATCCTACAAAACTACTGTTGAATAGATATGTATTGAAATTATGACATTACAATCAAATTGAATGAAATTGAATGATTTGTAATGCACTGTCCAAAATAAAGTTGCCACAATATTATAACTCACTGAGTATAATTCACATTATTAAATTATATAATTCACATTATTAAAACCACATGCAAGACACTCCATGTAAGAGTTATAGTAAATGCGGGTAGAGGAGGGTGAGCCCATCTTCCCATTAAGAAATTTTCCATCCTTCTGTTTATCTACTTCTAGAAAAGTTCTTTCACTATAAAAAGAGAAATTGCTTTTATGATAAATTAATAAAAATACACCTATAAAATGGAATCGGATTCCTACTAATTATATTAGACAGAAAATTGGTTTTATTAGCTATAACGTGCTCAATTTGTTAAATGTTTAATAAGGTAAAGGCATAGGTGAAAATCTTGAATTTGTGATGAAGAGAATTAAAGCACATACCCGAATTAGTCCCTTGTCTTAGGTGTGCTAGGCTTTACTCTAATTGCTGCATAATCTCCATATACCTTTATTATAGAATATAACCCACATTTGCGTGGGTATCTGTAATATGGATCTGGCTGAAGACTACAACAATATGAACCTTAGTCTAATGGTTTAATAATTCAACATTTTAAACCACAAGGGTTAAGAATGGCCATCATGGTCCCTGGAGGTAGGGAAACTCCCTCCTGAGAATCTATAAAAATAGGTTAGGGCTCAAATCAAGTTAATATAAAAACTTTGTTTCCAAAGCACTATAAAGATTTTGTTATAAAAATATTTTTTCCAAGTCAACCTTGGAGAAAAAGATTTGACAAACAGTTCTAAGACAAATTAAAAGCTCAGTCAATGGATATGAGTTTAAGAATGTAAAAGTGTTGTTTATTATGCATCAACTAGGTATGATGGGGAAAAAATGAAACTTATCACATAACAGGTTTATGCAAAAGCCAATAAATATGGTGACACTATAATAGCTATAGTTAACAATCATTTATGGTATAGTTAAAGTACTATGTCTGATATAGTGCTATTATAAAACATGCTCTCTTTAAATTTAATAAAATATAATCACCCTTTTGACATCAATCGGAAGTCTGTCTGAAAGACAAGAAACTCTCCTAAATATAGAGTGACAATGAACATGTTTATATGTCAACCGACTTACTGTAGCTCTATTTCTTCTCCAAGAGAAAGGAAAATTATAAAAGACAAAAAATAGAACAAGACAATTCTAGTCAAAAAGATAAGCTTCGAACCTTGTTTTCCATCAGTGCTTCAGATATAATTACTGAAAGATTTAATTTTTCTCCTAACTGTATATAATTCACTGTGAGCTTGTAAGTATCTAATAAAATACTGTGTGTCCTGCAGACACTCAATATTAGTGTATATGTTTAACTCATATATCAAAGATGAAGGTAAAGATGCAAGAAGTTAGCACACAGCTCCAAAGATGTCACAGCAGCTAGTGAAGTGGCAGAGACTGCTAGCTGTCCCTCACTATCCTTCCACTCACAATCTTAGCTGAGCACTTGAATACTCACAATAAAGACCATATTTGCCAAGTTCTCTTGTAGGTACAACTAGCCATATAATTAAGCAGACTGTAACTGGAAGAATTCTGTGGCAGTTTCCTAGAAATTCTGAAAGGAGAACATAGGTAAATGTCTTTTTCTTTTCTTTACCCATTTCGCCAACTTACTATTGGAGTGTAGACATTACCATCTTTGATCATGACGACAGGGACCAAAACCTAGATACGATTGAGTGGTGAGTCGGAAGGAACTTGGGTTCCTGAGGACTTCATACAAGCCTTAAACTGCAAGCTTATAGAACTTTATATGAGTGAAAATAATCTATAATTTATTTAAGTCACTGGGCTTTTTATCACTCACAAAAGAATCTAATTCCAGCAAGATTTTTCCTTCTACTCCAGAACTGACTAGAGTACTACTCCTCCATGGCCAACAATAAAAAGAGCCCTAGAGAGCTACCCACATCTAGGGCTAGGCCTCCTTATACAAGTCAGCACAACTGGTCAGACCACACAGAATCTACAGAGGAACAAGGGCTAGGAAGGTGAACAGGAGGGAATCATTTGGACTGTCAGCCTGATGAGGAATACAGTAGTTCCAATTAGTGGGGCAGCTCTAAGAGAATAACTGATAGAGAGGGGGGGAATGCCTGCACGAAAGAAAGACTAACATTTCAGTCCCTGGTCAAAAGCTTGCCAAGAATTGAACCTCAGACCCCTTTGAAAAGAAATGTTGCCTGAAAGCATATGAAAATATAAAACAGGATACGGAAATACCTAAGATCTTTTTGAAGAAGTACTAGGCAGAAAGGAAAAGGAAAAAACACAAAGGATAAAGGAAGGTCTGCTCAGTCTAGATCTCCACAGCCCTTGGAGGGAATGAAAGAGGATCTCAGCAGAAGCCAAAGGGCTACTCAGTCAGCTAGAGTAATATCCACCAACAGAGGCGTTCAGGAGCACGGACCACAGGAAAAGCCAAAAGAAAATACAGCTGTCCTTGAGGCCAGAGTGAGCTGGGAGAAAGTGACCTCTGCCTCTTACTCTATGTGGAAAACCACAGTGGAGATCACTAGACTAAGAGTGGCACCTTCCCCTACTCTAGTCCCCCTCCCCAGACCAGGGAAGTAAGGCCATGAAATAGAGGTAGAGTGTCCAGAGAGGTGTCTCCGAACCACATCAAGCCTCTACCCCAGCAAACACAAACGGTCAAAGACCCTGAAGTGAGAGGAGAGAGATCAATATCACACTTTCTCCTTTAAGTCTCTCGAGCAAAAACATATGGCTTACCATGACCGGATGTGAATTTGGAATTTTACACTGAACTGGACTATACTTTTAAAAAACTAATGGTAACAAGAAAACGATGATATTTGCCAAGAATATCACAAAGGAATAGGAATGGGAAATTTGACAGAGCATAGAGGAAAACGATGACTGGGAAATATAAAATTATTCCATGTTATACCCACACTGCATTGAGACTGCCCAATAAACCAGGTAAAAATATATGAAAAAATATATGAAACTATTGCTTGAGGACCCAATTTTGAATTAAACAAAAAATAATATGTGATAAAGGCCTTAAGAAAGAATCACATTTTACAGTCATTGACAAATGACTGAGAAAAACAAATTTCACATGGCTCTCTTCAGGTATATGTTTTCTTCTAGGGAATAAAAATGTTAGCACTCAAAACTGTGAAATAAAAAAAACATGTGAATGACATATTGAAATTCACCCTCTAAATGATTAACAGGAATGAGGAATTGTAGAACAATACATTGAAATAATTAGGGTAATAAAATTCCATTATGTTCTATAATGCACAAATTTTCAGAATCGGGTAAAATCTTTCTGCTAGAATAAAACTCTGTGTTTCTACAAAGGTAGCCCTAGAAATTCCACTATACATTTTCATAGCACTTTGATTTTGGTGAACAAAAAATAAAGATAATTTTAGAAGATTAAAAGTAATCTCCCTATGTTTACTCTAAGATTTATTATTTATAAGTCATATCACTTTGCTACCTTGCATACTCTAAAATGTAAGCAACCAATCTGATTTTTATAATGTTGTAGAGCTTGTTCTGGATTTATAATACCACTGACATTTTATATTTTTCTCATAAATCTACAAAAATTATTCTACTAAAATGTGAGTCATAATTTTCAATATGTCAATAAATAACATGGCTTTCTTTGAAATTTCCAAATCTGTATAATTTTTATTTTAAAGCAAGTTTCCTAGTTTGATTTGCAATCCCATAAACCAGATGAGACACCATACTTGCACATTCTGACACTTATCTCTCTTTAATGGATTCTTTTTACTGAAGGCACCTTTACATAAACAAATCACTTCAACTATTCATATAATTTGAGAAATAAAATACTGTAAGTCTTAAAATAATTAACATAAAAAGCCTGGTATGTGAAGTTTTTCATACCCCTATGAAAACATGAGGGGCCACCTAAGCAAAATTTAGATTCTCTACCCCATCTCCAAAAAAAGTTGAATCAAACTTTTCCTACAGGGCTGAAGTTCCATGATATTGCAGGACTACTAAATATTTTACTAATCTCAGCAGGGAACTGGTTAACTGCTAGTCTGTCAGATGTTTTAAATGGCCACTCCTTGTGGAATAAAAATGAGGAAGGTATGAAAAAGATCTATGTTTAATAAAGAAAGTTGCTTGTCAGATCATTAAGGAGAGATAAAGGCCTGTATATGCATATGGAATACATAACAATCAATTTTGAGAAAACATGTTTAATTAATACACCTCAGATTCATTAAACATGGAGCCTACTTCACAACAGAGGGCAGCGATTCCATTGCAGCTACCACCTAGAAGCCCTGCACAGAAGAGTAAAAGACAGCAAGGAACTGCAGACCCCCAAAAAGTTTAAATCTTAGGATATTTGGAACATGCCTGATTCTTGCAGAATCTACACAAAAGACCTAAATCTTTGTTAAATGCAAGATAGCATATTCTTGGCAGAGCTCGAAATACATCTGCTTCATACATATTGACCTAAATAAGTAGATTAACATGGTTTTAAACATTTTTCTTTCTTTTCTTTCTTTCTTTTTTTTTTTTTTTTGCAGTTTCTGGTTGGGGCTGAGTTTGAATCCACCACCTCTGGTATATGGGGCAGCACCCTATCCCTTGACCCACAGGCACTGCCCAGGTTTTAAACATATCTTAACTACTATTTTTTTAGATCACTTGATGACATATAAATTATCTTATTTGGGGTAACAGTAAACAGTACAAACATTTATAAAGACAGTCATTACATTCTATTTATTACTAATAAATTAACTTATAAGCAGTCAATAAAATTACAGTTTATTCATGAAAAGCATTTAGAACTGTGGCTGGCTCATGGTTAGAATTAAAATAATATCAGATAGTTATTACTATAATAAAATATCCCATCATAATGTAATAAAATAAAAGACAAGTTGTATATTAAGAATATTAATTAGAATAATGTCTGTTACTGAGTTTTCCTTCTTTTTTTCCTCTAATCTTTTTCAAGACTAACAAACACTATCCATTCATTTGTAACAAAAATGTGAGCATACATTTAACATGATCAGTTGTCTACCAAATCTGTACCCATGACTGTGACTGGCTAATTTTTCTATTTTTTGTAAAGACAAATCTTGATCTTGCTCAGGCGGGTCTCAAATTTCTGAGTTCAAGGGATTCTCCTACCTCAGATCCCAACGTGCTAATATTACAAGCATGAGACACTGTGCCTCACCAAAAACTAATCTTTTAATAAGAAAAATTCTCTTTAGGGTCAAAGGAAAATTACAGTTATATGGGCATTTAGTATACAATCAAAGTTAAATTTATTCGAACTCTTTTCTCAGTGGGGCCAACTCTACTACTCTTCATGTATTAGAATTCTACTACATTGAATATCAATTTAAAAAATGGGCATCAAGAGAGCTGCGCCACAACCACGATCGGCACCTGCCCAGACCTCAGTAAGACCTGTATCGTGACCCCGAACCACGACCTGTGCCTGCCGGGCCTCCGCATGCCCTGACGAGGAACTGCAGGAGCCATACAACCCCGTGTCTTCCCTCTTCTACCCTCCCTGCCTCCACACTGGCCCGCTCATCTGGCCAGGGACTCTGGAAGCCACGTACCCTCCAGAGACCTCCCTACCTCTGCCCGGAGACCTTCTCCTGGCCTGAAACTTCTGGAGCCTTGGACTCTCTGTGCCAAAGTCACTGGGTGCCAGGCACTCCCAGAACCGTGCGCACCAACCCCGCCCTGTTGCTGGATCCAGGTGTGTCACACTCCAGAGCTGCTCCCACAACCAGAACCCCCTGGCTGGGACAGCCCCAGAGAAACTACACAGGGTCACTCCCTATAAAGATCTAGCAACAATAGAGTGATCCCGCTGGGGTCTAGTCTTTGAGAGACTCCTCCCCAACTCTGAGGACGGCCAGAGGCAAAGGTGAAAAACAATCATGAGGTGAAATCAACAGAAAAACTCTGGCAATATGAATAATCAGAGTAGATCAACTCCCCCAAAGATCAATGGGGCAGAAACAGCACAAGACCCCATGCACAAACAAATAGCTGAGATGTCAGAAATTTAATTCAGGATCTGGATAGCAAATAAGATAGAATTAGAATTCCAAAAGTTATCTCAAGGATTCAACGGATTCATAGACAAAATGACCAAAGATTCTGACACACTGAGACAAGAAGTTGTATCCCTCAAAGATCTGAGAAACACAGTAGAATCCCTCGGTAACAGAATAGAGCAAGCAGAAGAAAAGATTTCTGACATTGATGACAAAGCTTTCGAACACTCCCAAACCCTCAAAGAAGAAGAGACATGGAGAGCAAAAACAGACCACTCTGTCAGAGAGCTCTGGGATAATTTGAAGAAAACCAATATTTGTCTTATAGGGATCCCCGAAAGTGACTAAGTGGCTTCACAAGTGACAGAATCTCTTCTCCACTGGATTATGAAGGAGAACTTTCCAGATATGCCAAAGGATTCCGAAATTCAGATAGCAGACAGTTTCAGAACTCCAGCACGACTCAACCCGAATAAGACATCCCCAGACACATCATAATCAATTTCACTAAAGTTAATATGAAGGAGAAAATTCTGAAAGCTGCCAGACGAAAGAAAACCATTACCTACAAGGG
>CAUYPK010071000.1:0-14234 GCA_963574355.1 Loris lydekkerianus | reverse complement strand
AAACTATTCAAAAAAAATTTATAATGACATTATACTGCCAAACAATACAAGCCGTGATACCAAAATCATTCATGGACACAACAAAAAAAAAAAAAAAAGAAGAAGAGGAGGAAGAAGAAGAAGGAGGAGGAGGAGGAGGAGGAAGAGGAGGAGGAGGAGGAGGAGAAGAAGAAGAAGGAAGAAGGAAGAAAGAAGAAGAAGAAGAGGAGGAGGAAGAAGAGGAGGAGGAGGAGGAGAAGAAGAAGAAGAAGGAAGAAGAAGGAGGAGGAGGAGGAGGAGGAGGAGGAGGAGGAAGAAGAAGAAGAAGAAGAAGAAGAAGAAGAAGAAGAAGAAGAAGAAGAAGAAGAAGAAGAAGAAGAAGAAGAAGAAAAGAAAACTACAGGTCAGTATATCTAATGAATACAGATGCAAAAATTCTCAACAAAATATTAGCAAACCAAATTCAAAAATACACTTAATTCATAACGATAATGATGCAATGATACTTCAACATATACAAGTCAATCAGGTGATACATCATATCAACAGAACAAAGGCCAAAATGATACAATCATTTCAATTGACACTGGAAAAGGATTCAGTAGAATTCAACATCCCTTCATGACAAAAACTCTCAAAAAACTGGGTATACCAGGAACTTACTTTAATCTGTTAAACGACATATATGACACCTATTATCATGGTGAATGGAAAAAACCTGAAAGCCTTTTCTCCATGATCTGGAACAAGACAAGGACGCCCACTTTCACATACCACTGGAAGTTCTAGCTAGAGCAATCAGACAAGAGAAAGAAATAAAGGGAATGCAAATGGGAAAGAATGAAGCCAAGTTATCCTTGTGCACAAATGATATGTTCTTATATCTAGAGAAACCTAAGGACTCTACACAAAAACTATTAGAACTGATAAACTCAGTAAATTTGCAGGATACCACATCAATATAAAAAATCAGGAGCATTTCTATATGCCAACAGTTAATCTGAAAAAGAAAACAAAAAAGTTATCTCATCTACAAATAAAATAGCTAGTAATGAACTTAACCAAAGAAGTGAAAGATCTATGTAATGAAAACTATAAAATATTGATTAAAGAAAACTGAACAGGACACAAAAAAATGGAGAGACAGTCCATCCTCATGGATTGGAAGAATCAGTATTGTTAAAATGTGCATACTATGCAAAGCAATCTACAAATTCAATCCAATCCCCATCAAAATCCCAACGACATTACTTACAGAAATAGAAAAAGTAATCCTAAAATGTATGTGGAACCACACAAACCCAGAATACTCAAAGCTATTCTTATAAGAAAGAAAAAAACTGGAGGAATCAAATTATCTGACTTCAAATTATACACTACAGAGCTGTAATAACCAAAAGAGTACAGTTCTGGAATAAAAAACAGACACATAGACCAATGTAACAGAATAGAGAACCCAGAAGAAGACCCACGCATCTATAGTGAATTTATCTTTGACAAAGGGGCCAAGAACACGAAGTGGAGAAGGGATGGTCTCTATAATAAATGGTGCTGGGAAACTGGTTATACATATTCAAAAGAATGAACCTAGACCCCTATCTCTCACTGCATACAAAAATAAAATTTAAATGTATGTAAGACTTAAATCTAAGACGCAAAACTATGAAACTCCTAAAATAAAACATTGGGGAACTGCTTCAAGACATTGGTCTGGCAAGGAATTCTTGAGCAATATCCCCAAAGCACAGGCCACCAAAGCAAATCGACAACAGGGATCAAGTCAAGTTAAAAGTTCCTGCAAGACAAAGGAAAAAGTCAACAAAGTGAACAATTTACTGAAGGGAGAAAAATATTTGCGAACTACCCATCTCACAAGGGACTAATAACTAAAGTACACTGTGTATAAAGAGTTCCAACAACTCAATGGGAAAAAATAAAATAATCCTATTAAAAAATGGACAAAGGATCTGAGACATTTCTCAGAAGAAGACATACAAATGGCCAATAGGTATATGAAAAAATGTTCAACATCACGTCATTAGAGAAATGAAATATCTCTAGACAATGAGATATCATCTCACCTTAGTTAATATAGCTTCTATCAAAAAGATAGTCAATAACAAATGCTGGTGAAGATGTGAAGAAAGGGGAACTGCCATACACTGTTCATGGGAATGCAAATTCAATGCAACCACAATGGAGAACAATATGGATGTTCTTCACAAAACTAGAAATAGAGCTACTGTATGAGTCAGCAATCCCACTGCTGGGTATATACCCAAAGGACAAGAATTCAGCATATCCAAAAGATGTACCTGTACTCTCCCATGTTTAATGCAGCACTATTCACAATAGCCAAGATTTGGAATCAACCTAAGTGTCTATCACTGGTAGTTTGGATAGGAAATTGTGGTACCTATACACAATGGAATATTATATTACCATAAAAAAGAATGAAATCTGCCATTTGCAACAACATCAGGGGAACTGGAGAACATTGTGTCAAATGAAATGAGCCAAGCCTAGAAAGACAAATTGTACATGTTCTCACTCATATGTAAAAGCTAAATATTAAAAACAATTGATGTTATGGAAACAGAGTAGAATGATGGTTATTAGAGGCTGGGAAGGGTAGCAAGGAGATGATAATAAAGGGGATGGTTAATGGGGGCAAAATATATAGTTAGAATGAACAATATTTGATAGCACAACAAAGTGAATATAAGCAACAATAAGTTAGAGTATACTTTAAAATAACTCAAAGAGTGGAACCGGGATGTTCCTAACACATAGAAATGCTGAGGTGATGGGTACACCAATTACCCTGATTTGATTTATTCATAGTGTATCCCTGCATCAAAACATCATGTGTACCCTATCAGTATATACAAATATTACATTTCAATAATAATTACAAACAAATAAATAAATTCTCCAAAAGAAAAAAGACTAAAAATAAGAAAAGTCCAGCAAGGATGTGAGTCAGGCCTAATGGACCTCAGTAGATAGGCAGGTTCCTCAGCCTTCCAAATCAAAGGAAAAACTAGCACAAAAGTCTTCACTCAGTAAAGAAGCCTAAATTGCAGGACGGAAGGGACGATTGTCAATGTGATCAAGGGCATGACTGTACTGCTGAGGACCCTGCTGACAGAGCAGAGCACAAAACCTAACAGGAGAGCAAGGCATCCTTGCTGCATCACAACAAACCTTCCCAAACTGAGAGACGGAAAGCCACAGTTACTTTCTCCTGTCTCATGAATCTGAGGGTCAAGAGTTCAGGCCAGGGCAGAAACAGGAAAGGCCAGTCTCTGCTCCATAATGTCTGGGCCTCAGCTAGAAAGAGTGGGAGGCCTGCGTGTGATACAAATGGATGGGCCCTGGAATTGTCTGGAGGCTTCTTACTCACATGTCAGCAGGAGGGCCTCACAGGCTGCTGACCAAAGCACCTACACGTGGCCTCTCCATGCAGCATGGTCATGGCAACAGGTTCTGAGAGAGAGCATTCCAAGGGGGGGACCTGGGAGCTTCCAAAAGAGCCGGTGGCAGTATATGGCCTTATGTGACCTATGACCTATGTGACCTCAGAAGCCATGTAGCATCATCTCTGCTATTGGCCAAAACAATAATAGTCCCATCCAGATTCAACAGAAAGGGACACAGACCCAACTTTTTGACTGAAAAAACATTGAAGAATTTAGAGCCCTATTTTAAAACCATCACATATTCTGGGGCAGCGCCTGAGGCTCAAACGGGGAAGGCGCCAGTCCCATATGCCGTAGGTGACAGGTTCAAACCCAGCCCCAGCCAAAAACAGCAAAAAAAAAGAAAAAAGAAAAAATCACACATTCTTCTACACTTTGGCTTTAACATCTCAAAGGTGTCTGGGCCTCTCTTATAGCAGATACATGATTGTTTGTTGACACAGTTGCACCCAGGATGAGCCTGGCTAATTTGTAAGTACACATAAGATACTCATTGGTGAAAACTACAACTACCTGAAGGTTACCTCCCAGGGACCTAAGAATCCTCTGGGATCGGGAAGCAAAATCCGGAGGAACTGGCTTATTCTTAACAATATAATACCATTTATAAGTACAGACTAGAGAAACCAGGGCAAATACTGGAGGAGCTCATGACTTACACTTAAGAATGGCAGATTAAACAGGACAACACAATCAGCAAGGAAACCCTTGGGGACTATAAAAGATATGAACTAAAGAAGCACTTCATGCAATGAATGCTACCCAATTCTGGACGGCTGCAGACTGCAAACTAGATGAGCCATTTTGTTCTGTTGAAATAAGGAAACAAGCTGTGCTTTTCAAACCAACTCTTTAAGCTAACCTTGAATCGTCTAAAAGAATTGTAAGCATGATGCATTTCAAAATGCCAGCCACAAATGCTCATGGAAATGTAAACTTCATGTGCAGAGGGAGGAAAGGACTTGATGTTAAGAATTGGCTCCTTAGCCATAAATATCCCCTCACCTCTTTAAAAATAAAATAAACCACACAAAATTTATTGTCAAACACTTGGTCATTCTGAGAACTCAGAGGGAATCTGAGCCAAAGGGGAGGAAAAGTAGCCCCCCTCCACAAAGGATAAATATCTGCTCCATAATTTATGGAGAATGCAAATCATCCAAGTAGCAGTCTGTTGGCACTGTCATTTCATCTAATTAAATGGTTACACGAGCATCAGAACACCATGTCTCCTCCCAGCTGACCCTATTCCCACAACCTCCCCTACATAAGACTTCAGGGGAACATGATATTTGAGAAAGATGCTATATTTTTAACCTGCAGAAAAATATGGATTTGTACATGAAGGAGTAGTTAGGTGGTAAGGGCTTTTGCCTTGATTGCCTTGTGCTATGAGAGCAAGCCTCTTTAACTATTAATATAATGCATGACAAACTTAAACTACCCTGTTTAAAAAAAAAAAAAAAATCAAGGAGCTTCATTGCTTTTTCACTGTGACTGTGACCAAATTTTGCATGCAATGTGTGTCACTATTCATGCTGCTTTCAAAAAAATAATGCTAGAGTTCAGCATTTCCCAAGCTTGTTTTTGCTACTAAAATCTGGCTTGAGCAATGTTGAGTGTCACGAGTTTTCTGTGGGCACTACAGCTGTGACCCCAGTGTTACACCAATTAGGTCTGACTTAGAGGATATGCAGGAGAAGTTTCCTTGAAAGTTGAATATAGGCTTATCTCACGCACCATGGAGCTGAAAGGTGATGGGTCCATGGAGGATCCAACTTAAGGGAGCCTTCCCAGTCTCAGATCTTCCTCTCTTTTCCTCCATCACCTTCTGCCTCGGTCTTTTTTTTTTTTTTATCCAAATGGCTATAGCCATGGATTTTTTTAAAAATATTTTTATTGAATTGTATTAAATATAAAACAGGATTCATTTCTACATATATACATTCATGTAAGTTCCACTCATGTCAAAATATAAAATATTTCCAAGGTATTAAAAGGCTCCCACATGCCTCTCCCAGTCAATAACCTTCCCTCAAAGGTAACGACTGTTCTGACTTTAATACCATAAACTATTTTAGTCTGTTCACAAACTTCATACAAATGAAATCATACACTCCATAGTTTATCGTTTCTTGCATTCATCATTGTCTCTAAGATTTAGCCACCTTGATGCCAGCAGCAGAAGTACTCTCTTATGTTCCATTGTGTGGATATACACAGTTTATTTGGAGTCATTCTCCTGCTGATGGTGCCCTCAGACTTTTTTCCTATTTGTTATCCTCCTCAGATCTCAGTTCTATCACTAACCCTGTCTAGATCCTTCTAGAAGCCATCAGACATCCCAGGCTCTACAAGATTAAGTAGATGATATATGCAAGTTTGCGAGGTCCTATCCTGGAGGAGATTTTATGTGCTTTAGAGTCTTCTAAGCAAAACCATCAAAAATAATAATAACAAGCATTTTCTACTGTAGATCCCTTTCAAAGTCTAACTTTATATGTCCAACTAATGAACTTTTTTAGTATCTATTATATTCCAGGTACTTTTTAGGTCCTGGAAATGAAGCATCAAATAAGACAGACAAGAGCATACCACCATTCTGAACTTAACCTTCAAAGAAAACATCAGATGGTGATAAAAGCTATGGAGAAAATTAAAATAGGACAGTGCAATGAAAAGGCCAGAAAAAGCCTTTCTGAAGAGAGTAAAGAACAATCAGAAAGAGCTGCAGGAGGGCCAAAGGAAGCCATCAAGAGGAAGTGTATTCTAAGCAGCCAGGAGAACAAGGTCAATTCTTTTAAGTCAAGAGTGATCTCTGCCTTCTTAAAGAACAGAAGGCAGGCTCATGGGGCTGGCATGCAGTGGGCAGTATGAACACACAGAAGATGAGATCAATGTAGATTTTATTCTGAGCGCTGTAGGAAGAAATTGGAGAACTTTCAGCAGGGAGTAATTCTGGAAGTCAAGTAGGAAATGGATTGAAAGGAGTCAGGAGTAGAAGCAGCATCCCAGTAAAGCGGCCTCTTCCTGCAATGATGGGTGATAGTATTTTGTACCCAGCTGGTATCAAAGGAGGCAGAGAAGTGGAAAAAACTCCCTATGTTTCAAAGAGAGAGTCAATCAAATATGCCATGGACAAGACATACCATTATGCTAAATAAATTTCTGTCTTACTAAGTCTTACTTAAGACTTGCCCCCCACACACACACACACCATATGCTAGGATGGTGGAAGGAAGAAAGAAAGAACATTACAGGAAAAGAAATCCCACCTGACATTAATAAACAAGCCGGCCTGTGTCATGAAGAAAGTACTCTCACATACACATTCTCATTCAATTCCTACAAGAATTTTACAAGAGAAAGAAGCAGACCTAATGAGTTTAGTTTACAAATAAAATCGCAGGATTTTTTACACCCCTCCTTTTTTGTATCTGTTAAACACCTCCATAATATTTTCCAGAGATATTTGTTGTAACAATTATAATAAATCTTATCTTTTATTGAGTAGTTTCTCTTTCCCTGGCACTGTGACAATTCGTGGCAAAATCATCTCTTTTAATCTTAGAATGAATTACCATTATTGCTATCCTTATTTTGCCAACTTGTAAGTGTAAGGCTCAGAGTGTTTAAGTAACCTTGCAAAGCTTTCATAGCTGTTAAATGCTGGATCCAGAATTCTAGACCCCAATGCCCATTTTTCTAGTCATAATATAAAGCTATTACAGACAAAATAAGTAGAATCTATTAAAAAGCTCATTTGTCATCTCCAATGTTAGTGGTATTATTAATTAAAATAATTTAAAATACTAATATTCTCTCAGACCTTTAATAATCTTGTGCTGACAATAAACATACAAATATTTTCTTCTCACTCATAATATTCATTGAGGAATCGATTTCTCAGCTTCTTTCTCTGGCCTCTGAAAAAAATGTCCAAGCTATGAGATCTGTTGCCCTGCTCTTTTACCATTTGATCCCTAGCAACATTCATCTATGGCCACCAGTGTAATTAGAGATGTGTCAAAACACCAAAACTGTTGGCAGGATTGACTTTAGCATTTGCTTAGAAAATATAAAGCACCCATTATAGAGTCAGCACTTCATAATTACAAACATTTCTCAAAGACAATTAAGTCAACAATGGACATACCAACTCATCCAGATAAAAACATCTATTTGTTTTATCTCCTATAAAGAATCTTCTATTATTTAACCAAACATTATCTTACTCTTTAAAAAAGCAACATTCAAAAAAATAAAGATTCAGAAGGCTTTCTAATTAAAATATTTTTGTTTGATAAATCCTACATCTGCTATTTAAATGCATTAAAGTATATATTGCATTATATTAAAGTGTATATGCCACTTGGAGTTATAAAAGACATCAGGGACTACGTAATCTAATGGCCTCAACTTATAGACAGAGACCCTCAGTTCCATAAAGTGTCCAGGGTCCCCCAGAGAATAGGTGAGAAGATTGGTCTCTGAATACCAGCACATTGATATTTTGCCATCACTTATTATGTGCTATCTTTACTAGCATATTAACATTTTCCCTAATTAAAGAAAGTTAGTTTATAGTCATCCACGTAAACAGATTTTCATATATTTTATAGTTGAGTAAAGTCCTCCAAAACCAGTTCACATGTGGCTACTTTGTCAGACAGAATGAATCATTCTGTTATTTAGGGAATTTTTGTTCATTTTTCAATAGTTATAACATTGTATTATAATTTTTCCATTTAAATACCTGCCTCCTTTATAGCACTATCTGCTCATCAAGGCAAAGACCCCAGCATCTTACATAAACTATACTCACAATAAAAGTTTTTATGAATGAATGCATTTTTTAATTAATCAGTTATCATAGGTCATCTTGACCAATCTCTGAGCTCAAACAGATAGGACAGTTTATTGGTGTCATACAAAAATACCTTTGTATAAATAAATCATAAAGCAAAGTAGATAGTTGAAGACATTATTATAGGGGAGGAGGGAATGGTATTCATCTGGGTCCAATTAGGAAATGAGGAAACAGAAACCACACAGTAAAGTAAATAGAAGCTTAGTATAAAGAATTATTAAACTATACTAGAATAATAACTATTAAGATGTAAAGAAAACTCTAAAGGATGCCTTGGAAGGAGGGAGCTTCAAGAAGGCCAACTAGAGATATCACTTACCAAACTGTCCCATGGGAAGAGTGGATTTCAGATAAAAGAGGGAGAAGTGATACAGAGCAGATATAGATCACAGAGAGGTGCCAGAGGCTCCCAGAGGCCCCATTGAGGAAAACTGCAAAGCGGAGAAGGAAGATGATTTAAAAAATAATAATAATAATAACCACAAGGATCAAACTCAGGGAGGCTCAAAGCCCAAGGAAAGAGTAAGGGACATCCTTTCTCTTTTCCACGAGCCGTTACAACCAGTGGGCTACCAACTTTCTTAGAGGCTTTTGCACACACCCCATACCCCCACAAACCCAGGAATCGTGTTAACAAGGAAAAGTAGGGAGAACTTGCATGATGCCAGAGCTTAGCCTTTAATGTGGGGCTCCCCTCCAAAAAGAGTACCACTTAAGGCTGGAGAGCTGGCTTTCTTCTATTCATACACTTCTTCCCTCACCTTTCCCCCAACCACTGCAATGGAAAGTACAATTTGAGCTGAGAGAATAGCAAGCAACCACTTTCCCAAGGTGGATGTGTGCTACAGGTGAGGTTTCCACGAAGAGTGGGTCCCATACCTTCCCACTTGGGAGTCTACAGTGGACCCCATGTGCCCTATTTGGGAGCTCCCTGCTAGATGGCATCTCATAGAGTCATGCACTGGTGGGTCAAATAAGCAGTCCAGACCCCATCCTCAACACCAGACTTGAATGGGCTACTGGGAACACAGGGTAGAGGTCTGGGAGCTGGATTTATGTGGTGAAGAGGCCCATGTGGACAAAACTGACATGAAAAAACTGTGGGTTCTGAAACATGGCAAGCTGTATGAACCCAACTCCTTCACAGGAAAACCATCCTATTGGATTGGGGTAGAGCCTCCAGAGAGGAAGAGCTTGCCCACAGGTGACACAGCAACCAGGCACATACATAGGCACTTAGGCTGTCCAGGAGCTGCAGCCCCTGCCCCACCCATTCCTGCCAGAAGTGAAGTTCGGGCCAAGAGTCTGGCAATGGCAATCCCTCTCCAGCAGGCTAAGGCTTCTATGGAGTATGGGTCCCCTGTCTTTCTACCTGAAGAAGTAGAGTGGACCTGGGGTACTTGGCCTAGGATACTCCCTGATCATCAGCTGACACAGCTACATGCCAACAGGTCAGGCAAATGGGCTGGGGGAAGGTTTGAGAGCTAGAGAGCAATGATGTGAATCTCAGATGGCCACATCTCCATAAGCAGACTTTCTGGTTGGGTGGGGACATTTCAGCCCCTCCACAGAGTCTTTCCCCAGAAGGTAGGAGCAGACCTTCAAACTCTCTTTAACCAGCTGTTGTAGAATTTGAGGGCAGGCTCACCCAACCCAGCCCCGCCCAGCCTCACTTCTTCACCCACCCTACTGGGACAGAAAATGAGGAGTCAGCAGCAAGTTCCAGGACCCTAGCCACCTAGGGTATTTAAGTGCTCCACTTGAAAGGCTAGAAATGATCACAGGTCTCAAGAACATCACAGCTTGCTCCTCCTGGCAAGCACCCCCTACTGACAGGAGTGTCAATTTGCACAGCCCTTTACAGAGCATTTATCCACTTAACATTTCGGGATGAGAAGGTTTTTCACCCACAAGCACCACCTACTATCTCAGAGATTGAACTGGTCATGCCAATACAATTCACATAGTCAAGAAGTCCATAGGGCTGGAGAAAGAGAAAATATTTCAAAGACCTATCCTCTCTCATCAAAGTGAGACAGAGAATCTACCCATACACATAGCTCACCAGAGCTACAGCCTAAAACAAGTAACAACTGAGACAAACACCACACTAAGGATATCTTTAAGTATGACTTTCACCCAGAACAGAGATCAGCATCAAAGCGCCCACAAACAAAGTCAAAGATTCTTACTCAACATATGCAACAAATACACTCAAATAAGTGAAGTGAAAGGGAAAAGCCTCATCTAAAAAAATAAAATCCAAAAATAAGAAGTAACAGCTACTTCAGATGAGAAGGAATCAGTGAAAGAACTACAAAAGTATGAAAACTCAGAATGAAAGGACACCCTCAAAAGAGAACACCAGTTCTCTAGCAATGTATACCAACCAAAAAAAAAAAAAAAAAAAAAAATACTGAAATGGCAGATAAAGAATTCCAAACATGTATGTAAGAAAACTCAAGAAATTCAAGAGGCAATGGAAAATCAACTCAAAGAAACTAGAAAAACAATCCAGAAAATGAATTAAAAATTCACTAAAGAGATAGACATATTAAAGAAAAACCAAATATAACTTCTGAAAATGAAAAATTCATTCCAGGAAATACAAAACACAGTGGAAAGTTTTAAGAATAGATTGGCTGGAACCTGTGGTTCAGTGAGTAGGGCTCCGGCCCCACATACCGAGGGTGGCAGGTTCAAACCCAGCCCCGGCTGAACTGCAATGAAAAAATAGCCAGGCATTGTGGCGGGTGCCTGTAGCCCCAGCTTCTCAGGAGGCTGAGTCAGGAGAATCACGGAAGCCCAAGAGCTGGAGGTTGCTGTGAGTCCTGTGACGTCATGGCACTCTATCGAGGGTGGTAAAGTGAGACTCTGTCTCTACAAAAAAAAAAAAAAAAGAAGAAGAAGAAGAATAGTTTGGATCAGGCAAAAAAAAAAAAAAAAAAGAATATCAGAGCTTAAAACAACTCTTTTGAATTGACTCAGAAAAATAGTGAATAGACAATTAAGAAGAATGGAAGTATGAGGAACATCCAAATATAAGAATCACAGGTATCCTTGAGGACAAAGAAGAAAACACACAATGACTGGAAAACGTATTTAAGGGAATAATCAAGGAAAACTTCCCCGGTCTTATTAAAGATTTAGACACCCTGATCTGGGAATCTCAATGAACAACTGGGAGATTCATCCCAAAGAAGCAATTACCAAGACAGACAGTCATCACACTGACAAAAGTCAACACAAGGGAGGAACTTCTGTGAGTTGTAAGAAGAAAACAGCAACTAACTTTACAAAGGAAAACCCATCAGGCTAAGCAGACTTCTCAGCAGAGATCTTACAAGCCAAAGGATTGAGGGCCCATCTTCAGTCTTCTCAAATAGAACAACTACCATCCTAGAATTTTGTATCCTATAAAACTAATTTTCATAAATGAAGGAGAATTAAAGAATTTTCCAGACAAGCAAACGCTGACTGAATTGTCAAAACCAGATCTGCCTGCATGAAATACTCAGGACTATATACACATGGGTCAGCACAATGATTGCCCAGCAGCAAAGAACTACCCCAAAGATAAAGCTCAGAGCTCATATAAAACAATAGTACAAGACACAAAACAAAACTACAGAGTATTACCAATCATATGAACAGAACAGCATCCCACATGTCAATCCTATCTGTCAACATGAATGGTTTAAATTCCCCATGCAAGAGACATAGGCTAAACAGATAAAAAATAATACAAGCCAAGTATATGCTGTCTCCAGAAAACACATCTAACCCACAAGGATTCTTATAGACTCAAGGTTACAGCATGGAAAAAAAATATTTCATGCAAAGCATAACCAAAAGAAAGCAAGTGGAGTCATTCTTACATCAGATCAAATTGACTCTAAATCAAACAATAGTAAAAAAGAAAAAAAAAATGGTCATTTCATGAGGTCTGACAATTAAATTCATGATCTCATCCCAGAAAAATTTTAGTATTTTTTTTTCTTTTTCTGGAATGACCATCAGAGGTATCGTTGTATGACACACAAAAACATACAACAACAATAACGAATGCTATTCAGCAAGACACTGCCATACATCAACACAAACACAGCTGTGAGACATTGATATACCAAGGTTATAAAACCCTACCAAGTTGAATGTGCAGTGCTGCCAACATTAGCACATGGTAGCAAGTTCATGAACTTAATTTAAGACCACATACGATGACAGCTGGGATGGTCATTCCACAAAAAGAGTTCCAAAATTGCTTTGAAGGGTGGACTAGGCACTAGTGTCAGTGCAGACCTTCCTAAGGAGACTACTTCAAAGGTGACTGCAGGGATATTCAGTAATAAGTTATGTAAGACTTTCTATAGGATGAGTTCACAAACTTAATTATCAGACCTGTTATAGTGGTAAAGGGAGCAATTTAACATGAAGACACAAAAATCCCAAATATTTATGTAGCTGATTCAGAAGCACTCTGATGCAAAGCAAACCCTACTAGATCTAAGCAAAGAGATAAACAACAGCATTGTAATTGCTGGGACTTCAGTGTCCCTTTGATAGAACTGGACAGATCATAAAGCAGAATATAAGTAAAGAAATATTGGACTTAAACAGGACTCTAGAATGAATGGGCCTAACAGAGATATGCAGAACATTTTATCCAACAACCAATGATTATACATTCTTCTCACCAGCCTATGGAACAATGGATCCCACATCTTTCCACTTGAAGGTCTATAGTGAACCCAGGGTGCCCAATTTGGGATCTCCTGCCCACTAACAATTCATAATTGCAAAGATTTGGAATCAATACCATCAATTCATGAATGTATTAACAAAATGTGGTATATGTATGCCATGAAATACTACTGAGCCATGAAGAAGGATGAGTTAATGCCTCTTGTAACAATTTTTTTTAATTTATTTATTTTTATTGTTAAATCATAGCTATGTAAATTAGTGCAATCAAGGGGTACAATGTGCTGCTTTCATATACAATCCAAAGTATTCTCATCAAACTGTTCAGCATAGCCTTCATGGCATTTTCTTAGTTACTGTGTGTAGGCATTTGTATTCTGCATTTAGTAACTTTCACCTGTACCCATTCTAAGATGCACCATAGATGTGGCCTCACCCATTACCCTCCGTCCACCTTAACCTCCCTCCTCCCTTCCTTTTCCTTGGCCCTTTCCCCATAGTCTTTTGCTATTGTTGGTCTTTCTGTTTTCTTGAGGAAGGCCATAAATTTCCCCTTAGGACTGCCTTTGCAGTATCCCAGAAGTTCTGGTAATTCGTGTCTTGATTGTTGTTTTGTTCCAAAAATTTGGTGATTTCCTTCTTAATCTCATCTGTGACCCATGTATCCTTCAGCATAAGATTGTTTAGCTTCCATGTTTTTGTATGGGTATGCGGGTTACTGCTGTTATTTAGTTCAACTTTTATTCCATGTTGGTCTGAGAAGATGCAAGGAATAATTTGTATTTTTTTAAATTTGCTGAGGTTAGATTTGTGGCCTAGGATCTGGTCTGTTTTGGAGTATGTTTTCTGGGCTGATGAGAAGAATGTGTATTCAGTTTTGTTGAGATGAAATGTTCTGTAGATGTCTGTTAAGTCCAGATGTTGAATGGTTGAGTTTAAATCTATAATGTCTTTGCTTAGCTTCTTTTTGGAGGATCTATCCAGCACTGCTAAAGGGGTGTTAAAATCTCCAACTACTATGAAAGTGGAGGAAATCGAGTTGCTCACGTCTGTTAGACTTTCTCTTATAAATTGAGGTGCATTGTGGTTGGGTGCATAAATATTAATAATTGAGATCTCATCATATTGAGTATTACCTTTAGCAAATATGAAGTGTCCATCCTTATCCTTAATTATTTTGGTTGGTTTAAAGCCTAGTG
>CAUYPK010070998.1:0-10439 GCA_963574355.1 Loris lydekkerianus | reverse complement strand
GCCTCGCCCCCTCAGCTCCCTCCCCCGCGCACCAGCCCCGCCCCCTCAGCTCCCTCCATCGCCCCCCCTCAGCTCCATCCCCAGCGTCCCTGCCCCCTCAGCTCCCTCCCCAGCGCCCCCGCCCCGCTCCCCTCTCAGACACCTTCCCCATGCCTTCCCAGACCCCACCCCTACGCCCTCTGACCTCCCCAGAGCTTTCCCTGTCCGGTCTCCCTCCGCCACCTCCCCTCCTCGGCTCCCTACCCGACCCTTCCCTCCTCCCCACTCCCCTCTCCACCCCTCCACCCCTTTTTACCTCCTGCTCTGCCTGCCGCGGCGGCCGCCATTCGATTTCAAGCCACTAGATGGCGCTTTAAGCCCGGCTGTTAGGGACACGACCGCAGGAGCTGGCGTTACTGTCCCCTGCGTCCCCCACACTCGAGGGTACATGGGGTCCACCTTTAGTCCCCAACGTGTGCGCTCTGTTCTCCTCCTCGCATAGGGGACAACCACAGCGTGTCGCATCTCCTGCTGAAGAAGGACAGAGCCGTTTTTCTGATCTCAGCAAACCCGCCAGCTCCTTCCGCAAATGAGGAGCTTGCAGTTTGGGTGACGGATCTAAGCTGACTACCTTTGATATCAAGGATAAACCCACTCCCCTGTTGCTGGAGATTGGTACAGAGGCGGGCATGTGAGGGCTGCCAGACCAGGCCCTGGCAAAGTACGGCTGGTGAGCTAAGGTGTAACACACGCACACTCCCCACATGCTGCAGAGACCACGTGTGGCTGCCAGGCTTCAAATATTTACTCTCTGGCCCTTTACAGAAAACGTTTGCAGGACTCCTGGTTTCAACTCTGAGAGGCAGGGGCCTCTGCTGAAGGTCTCAGAAAGATTTTGAATCTTACATAAGAACAGGTGAGGAGGAGGCTGCCCTTCAACCTGCCCGGAATGCAATTGTGAGAGGAGGTCAAGTCTGAGCTATGGCAGCCAGTTTGTGACCATGAAGCAGCCAGCCCAAGAATGAAAGCCACCTTTTGAAGAAGGGACAGGAGACTGGGGCCTCAATGACATGGGGGAGCTCTGTGTGACCCTAGAGTCACCTTCCTCTGGTTTCCTCCTTATAAGAGATAGTCAAATGTTGTCTTTGTTCAGGCCAGGTGTGGGCGCCGTTTTTCTGTAAAGAGCCAGACTGAAAGTATTTTAGACTATGCGGTGCCATAGATCTCTGTTTCCATGTAGCATGAAAACAACCACAGACAAGTAAAGGAATAGGCATGGCTGTGTTCCAAGAAAACTTTATTTATAAAACAGGTGGTGGGCTGGATTTGACCTCAGGGTACCAGAATTTGCTGACTCCCTGCTGTCATTGAGTATATTTGTTACTTGCAGCTGACCTAACCTAACTAGTACTCCCTAAAGTCTTCCTTAGCTCAGTAGCCCCTGTAGGTTCTGAGCACAGGCGCTGCTGAGCAAAGGGCTGAGAGTGGGTGGGGTCTGCAGTGTGGTGGTGAGAGATGAGCACTAAGTCCCACCACTGGTCTGTCCTCTGATGGTCCAGATCGCACATTCCCGTCAACACTTTCCTGCAGTGTCTTCTCATTGTAGGGCTAACAATTATCATGTGAAAGCATCACCTTAACAAAATGCTTTCATGGTTTCCAAATACCTTTGTTTCCTTTAGAGTTGCACACTGGCCTGCAGCCACCCTGCCTGCCAGGGAGCGGCCACAGTGAATGTTCGTGTAGCAGGACTAAGCCACACAAGGCAATAGGGTGAGGGGAGGACTGATGTGTCCACAGGGCCACCTGGCAGAAGTGTGGCGGGGGGCAGAGGGGCATGGGGAGTGTTTGCCTTCCCTGGCTGGTCACGTTCTCCTAAAGTGGAGCCTCTCCAACAATCTAAAGATGACATGATGCTGTGGTCATGGTTATTTAGACATCAACATGGGTGAACTGCAGAAATACATAAGGGCTCTGTGCTTGGACACAGAATCTGGCTGTTCTTTGGTCCCTGAGCTGGACCCTGAAGGAAGGCCAGATTCCAGGCAGAATAAGGGCGGGTCCCCTAGAAAAGGGCTCTGATACCACCATGTGCTGGTAGAAAGGGGCTTTCCCTGGCAGGCACAGAGACTGGGATGAGGCTTTCTGGCCAGGTCTCTGCTACAAGTTACCTTCAGCTAGCACCGTGGTTTGACAGTGGCAACAGGGATGGAACTCAAAGGGTCATTGAGAGAAATGAGATGACGCACATGGCAAGCTCTTGCTGCGGTTACACGTGTAATTTGGGGTCTTTGCTTGCAGGGATCAATGCTGAGTATAGACAGTGCCTCTGCTGCTCTAAGATGGTTCTCAGATGGTGGTTCTGTACGTGGCCCGGAGCCCTGTGTAAAGATGAGTATGTCCCCAAGGAAGTCCATATCCTAACCCCTGAACGTGTGAATGGGCCTGTGGCAAAAGGAGCTTTGTGAATGTGATCAGGCCTAAGTTTTTTGGTTTTTTTTTAAGGCAGAGTCCCGTTATGTCACCCTCGGTAATGTGCGGTGCCATCACAGCTCACAGCAACCTCAAACTCTTGGTCTCCCAGGTAGCTGAGACTTAAGGTGCCTGCCACAACGCCTGGCTATTTTTTGGTGGTTGTTGTCATTGTTGTTTAGCAGGCTTGGTCCGGGTTCGAACCCACAGCCCCGGTGCATGTGGCTGGCACCCTAACCACTGAGCTACGGGCACCGAGTCAGGCCAAAGATCTTGAGATGAGGAGATTATCCTGGATCATCCATGTGGGCTCAATGGAATCACAAGTGTCCTTAAAGTAGAGGGAAGCAGAAGCAATTTGACCACAGAAGAGAAGGTGATGTGACCATGGTAATTGAGATTGGAGATGGCCACAAGCTGAGGAATGCCAGTGGCCACCAGAGAGAGGCAAGGAGTGGCCCTCCTCTCTGACCCTACTGACACCTCAACTGTGGTCTAGTAAGACTGGCAGACTGGCAGACTGGCAGACTTGGGACCCCCAGCGCTGCAGCGGACCCCATGGGGCTGTGGTCTCGGAGACCCCTTTCGTGCTGCCTCCTGTGCTTTGTACAAAAGCAGAAAATGTGGCAAATGAGAGCCAGGGTTGTGGTTAAAGTTTGCTCAGGACAAAGGGGGGTGATCTGGGCACTGAGCAAGTCCCTCCGTGTCTTGGGCTCCCATCCGCAGGTGAGGGTGGCTGCCATCGATGACACTGTCCCTCCAGGGCATTTCCACCCTCAGCCCCTCCTGGGGTTGTCCATAGGCTCCTCACCCCCTTTTGAGCATTTAGAACAGGGGTCCTCAAACTTTTTAAACTGGGGGCCAGTTCACTGTCCCTCAGACCGTTGGAGGGCCGGACTATAGTTTAAAAAAAAAACAACTATGAACAAATTCCTATGCACACTGCGCATATCTTATTTTGAAGTAAAAAAACAAAACGGGAACAAATACAATCACACCGCCTAATGTGGCCCGCGGGCCGCAGTTTGAGGACCCCTGTAGAGTTTTCAGGATGTCCCTCTGGGTCCTCTTAACTCATCTCTGTCTTTGCTGTGGTCTAGTTCATGGCCAAGGGCCCACGGACCATTGGGACGCTGCTTATTCCTGGATTCACTTTCCGACCTCTCAGCTCCAGGCTGGTGATTTCCAACAGCAAACCTGGGTGCCTCAAAGGCCCTTGTAGCTCAATGTGTCCAAACTCAAACTCGAGCTTGCCCACCCTCTGACCTGCTCTCCCTCTGTGTTTCCAGCCCCCTGCATTGTCCAGTCTCTGTCCATTCTGCAAGCCAGGCCCACAGGGGCCATCTTTACACTGCCCTGTGCCCGGCTGGGATTCAGAACACCCTATCCTGACACGTGGCACCTTGGCATGCTGAGTACTTTGAACTGAAGGATGTGGGAAGGGCCTTAGAAGCAAAGTCTGTCTTCCTCCTCCCGCCCTCCTGTCTCCCACCCTTTCTTCTCTTCTGGAGCAAGTCATAGGAACCAGAACTCCTCTCTGGAAAGGCAGGTCAGAGACACAGAAGCCCTCTCCCCCCAAAGCAAGGCATAAAACCGAGAAGGGTCATTATCATCCTTCTCCTTTGAAGACCCTAATTCCAGAGGGTCCTGCCCTATGCCTAGGAGGAAGGGACACAGGTCAAGAAGAGGCTGAGCAGACAGGCTTGCCAATCTATTCCATCAGACTGGACGCTTTGTCCATCTGCATCAAACCCAAGCATGGAAATAGACAAGTTTCCCGGCGTCTTTGGGTCTTCATTTCTGAAGGCTCCTGTGACACAGAACACTGATTGATAGATTTGTTATGCTTTTGTTACAGGTGTGTGACCCTGAACCCTCATGACCTTGAACCCTTTGCACCCCCACATCCGCATCTCCAATCAGTAGCCACACCTGGCACTTCTGCCCCACATAGCTTGGTTCCAGTCACTTCTTCCACCTTAACCCCCACCACCCTGCTGTAAGCACCATCACCTCCAGAATGGAGTAGGGCCCTCACTCATTTCCAGCTCACTCCTTGCCCCTTGCCCTCTGTCCTCCTTGCTGTGGCCAGAGTGGCATTTGAGGAAGGTAAGTACACTCATGTCCTCCCCTGCTCATCATCCTCAGGTCCTGCAGGTGCCTCTTCCCCACCTCTCCAGCCTCACCTCATGTCCCTTTCCTAGTGTTTCACTCTTCTGTCACGGGTCACTTGGTCCGACTGCATGGTTCCTTGGTGCGCTGCCCTCCTCTGCCTCAGGGCCTTTGCACACACTGCTTCCTCCTTCCTCATCTCATTTCGACTGTCTTCCCACTCACACAAGTGCCTCAGGGAAGTCTTCCTCTCTCTAGTCAGGGCTGGTGTGGCAGTCACAAGCTCTTAACACCGTCTGGCATACTTTTTAGTCATACAGTCATGTGGGGATTATTTGACTAGGAGCGAGGGAGGGACAGGGCCTGTTTTCTTCCCCACCGCAACCCCAGTGCCTGTAAAGGAGGAACACGCTAATCATCCTCAAGTGAGGAGTGTCCATTCATGGACAATTGAAGGTCTTTTGAAGCAAAAATGGGGAACTGGGAGACAGTTTCGGTACTATAGAAAGCTCAGTAAACAAACAAACAACCTCATTTGTTTGCTTTTGGGAAAGTTCAAACCATCATGGTGAGGTCACCTTTTCCTGCCACCCCTTCCTACATGGACTCTGAGGGTCTGGATGGAGAGCCATGGTGGGCAAGGGAGAGGATTCTTGGGATTTCTCTGAGGACCTAGACTGTGAGCTCCAGGATGGGGCAGCGTCTGTCATCTTTGTAATACCATTTTCAGCACAGTGTTGACAATTAGCTGTTCAGTAAATTCTTTTTACCCATCCTTTCTTTATCTGATAAGTAAATATTAATTATGGGACACACTGTAAATTTTTTGCCCATGAGTAATTCCTTTGCTTACTAAGGAAATCCTAATTTTGCTTGGTGAAGCAAAGTGCCCAGTCTCAGGGGACGACGACTCATGGTTTGTTTAAGCCAGACCTGAGCATTCTGTTCCCTTTTGCCTGATACTTAGAACAGTTTGCCACCTGCCTTGTCTGGAGGAGCTGCCCTGTGGTCCACTCCTGGCTAATGAGATACAAGGAGACGTTTACTGACTTCTCCTTAGAAGACTTTCTTCACTGGTAAGAGGCTAGAGGCACATAAAGAAAAATCCCCTTGATATAGCTTCCACCATCTCAATCCTGAAGGCTGAACTTTGTCGTGATGGCTGGAGTTGTGACAGTCATCCTGTGACCAGGAGGCGCTAAAGGCACAAAGCCACAACATTGAGAAAGATGAAAGGAATCTGGAGCTTTGGCTATTGAGTCTTTACATCCACCCTTGCAGGTTCCCTCAACCCTTTCCAATCCAGTTTTTCTGCCACCCACATACTCCTCAAATCTCATTTATTTTGAGTGGAAAAGAGGTTGATGGATTTACTTGTAATTGTCCTACAGTTTTAAAAGAGAAAAACGTAAAATGAATGCACCTGATGATTTTATTTACTATTTTAGGTTACATACAATAATTAAAGTGTTTTGTTTAAAATATTTTTTGAGTGTGATACTTCTTAAAGCAGTCTCCAGGGTGAAGTCCAGACTTCCTCTTACACGTCCCACAGTAGACAACGCTTTCTCTCTTTCGTCTTTCTCATTTATTCTGCTGCAAACCCTGCAATTCTTTGTTGATTTATTTTCATTTTGCTTTATGAAGTGCATCTTCCCGTTTAGCTTTTCCTCAGTGTCAGAAGATGATGGTCCTTCCCCTCTTCCTTGAATTTTTGTTCCTCACAGTTCTCACAGCTGAGTGATGAGATTTCTCCTGCGAGAAAGGTGTGTTGCATTTTTTTTCCCCTACTCTCTTCAGCTAATTTATAACCATGTAGCTGTCACCACTGCAACTTCCATCAGCCAGAATAATACTTTTTCCCCACCATTTGTAGGACCCCCTTGTAAATCCATGACATTCACAGAGCTGAGCAGCTCTGTCTACTCTTCTTGTAAACTTTGTATATTCTAAAATAACTGTCAGTTTTGTAAATTGAATAGGCTGTTTCTTCCTGTAACAAGTGATCAATTGTGTTTGAGAGCCAAAGAATACACTCGGCATTGTCATTAACCTCTTCTCATGGAATGAGAGGCACATCATTTTCGTATCATTTGATAGGTACATAATTCATGCTCCTGAAAGTTCTTCTTTTTCAGATCACTTAGAAAATCCTTCCTAGAAGTCATAACTATTCCTGTTGTGTTTTCATTTTATGCAATTCCTGAGCAAGTTGAGGGTTTGTGCAGAATGCAACAAAAAATGTGTTGGACATCTTCACGTTGGAGAGGGACAAGAAAATCATTGGGAAGGGATTATTCCTGTGGTAGATAATTAAATGTCTTTATTGCATCGGCCATGAGGAGTCAGGCTGTTTCTCACAGCTAAAAGCATTTCTTTTAGTTTGAAATAATTTCAAACATACAGAAGAGTGGGAAGACCAAGGACCTGCATGTCCCTTTCACTCAAATTCACCAATTGTTGTTTGCCATATTTGCTTAGTCTCATTTTCTTTCTTTTTTCTTTTTTTTTTTTGTAGAGACAGAGTCTCACTTTATCGCCCTTGGTAGAGTGCTGTGGCGTCACAGCTCACAGCAACCTCCAGTTCCTGGGCTTAGGCGATTCTCTTGCCTCAGCCTCCCAAGTAGCTAGGACTACAGGCGCCTACCACAACTCCAGGCTTTATTGATTGATTGATTGTTTTTTGAGACAGAGTCTCACTATGTCACCCTCAGGAGAGTGCTGTTATATCACAGCTCACAGCAACCTCAAACTTTAGGGTTTAAGCAATTCTCTTGCCTCAGCCTCCCAAGTAGCTGGGACTACAGGTGCCCACCACAACTCCCGGCTATGTTTTTTTTGTAGTTGTTGCAATTCGGCCAGGGCCAGGTTTGAACCCGCCACCCTCGGTATATGAGGCCGGCGCCCTACTCACTGAGCCACAGGCGCTGCCCAGTCTCATTTTCTATATTATGTTGTGTTATATTTATTATATTATATATTTTTTTCTGAGCCATGTGAAATTCAATTGCAGTCACCTTATTCCTTTCCCTTAAACATTTCACACTGCATTCCCTAAGAACAAAGAGAGTCTAGCAGGGGTGGCGAACAAGTTCGACTACGCGCGGAGATCGCTCCTCAGAGGTCCCTCCTCAGAAGCAGCATAACAAAATCCAAACTTGGCAAAGAGCCACAGTATACAAACTAATGATAAGAGGCAAAGAGCCGCATTCATTTTGGCCGGGAGCCGCATGCGGCTCGAGAGCCACGTGTTTGCCACCCCTGGATGATTAAATAGCTTTCCGTGAAAACTGTTTGCATTGTCCATTGGCACTTTGTGTGTTTCTTTACAGCACTTTTCAGTTGAAGGACAGTTGGAATTCAGAGCTCTGCTTTTTGTCCCAAGACGTGCTCCTTTTGAGCTATTTGAAAACAGAAAAAGAACAACATTAAGTTGTATGTCTGCAGAGTTTTTATCATGGATAACTGTGAGGAGCTAATCCCTGAATATTTGAGTAAGTATAGATAGGAAGAAGGGTATTTCTATAACTGGTTAAATGAACTGTCACCTCCAGATTGTTTTTCTCTGTTTTTTTCTTTGGTTTTACATCTTAAAAGGCCTTGCAGTGACTGCATGTATTTGGTCTTTGTTTTTTCAGATTTCATTAGAGGAGTGGTGGACTCTGAGGATCTCCCTGTAAATATTTCCCGTGAAATGTTGCAGCAAAGCAAAATTTTGAAAGTTATCAGAAAGAATTTGGTCAAAAAGTGCTTAGAGCTCTTTACTGAACTGGCAGAAGATAAGGAGAACTACAAAAAGTTCTATGAGCAATTCTCTAAAAACATAAAGGTTGGTATAGACACAATTTAGCCATTGGTAGTTTCAAACTGGTGTCATTGGTGGGGGGGGGGGGTGTTTGTTTTTTTATGACTAGTCAGGAAATTTGGGTGAGGATAAATTTTCAATGCAGAGAGTATTGGAAAGCTCATGTTGTGTTTCAGCTTGGAATACATGAAGATTCTCAAAATCGAAAGAAGCTTTCAGAGCTATTGCGATACTACACTTCTGCTTCAGGTGATGAGATGGTTTCTCTCAAGGACTACTGTACCAGAATGAAGGAAAACCAGAAACATATCTACTATATCACAGGTAGTAAATAGATGGTATATGTTACAATCACATCACTTGTTTTTGTAGCCTTGCAGGGGACAGTGGGCAAGATACTTTGAATCTTGGTAATATGAAATGAGGTAATATGCATCTTGTATTTGATAAGTAAAATTAGATGAAGCCATTGATGGTTCTAAAAATAACTATAATTTCTCAGGTGAGACCAAGGACCAGGTAGCTAACTCAGCCTTCGTGGAACGTCTTCGGAAGCATGGCTTAGAAGTGATATATATGATCGAGCCGATTGATGAGTACTGTGTCCAACAGCTGAAAGAATTTGAGGGGAAAACTTTAGTGTCAGTCACCAAAGAGGGCTTGGAACTTCCAGAAGATGAAGAAGAGAAAAAGAAACAGGAAGAGAAAAAAACAAAGTTTGAAAACCTCTGCAAAATCATGAAAGATATCTTGGAGAAAAAAGTTGAAAAGGTTATAAATGCATTGTTTTTATCTACATTTCTTGATTATTGACATTTGTAAGGTAAATTTAGGCATGCATAGGCTCTTTTTCTTTGCAAGTTCTCTTACAAAACCTACATACACAATTGTGTATGTTTGGGGGTGGCTCTCTGGATATCTGTAAAATAGTATGCCTGATCCTTAGATATTTGGGTTCCTTACATTTCATTTGAAAAGAAATTTTCATCTCAGTGAAAGTTGAGATTAAAATAGTAAACTATTTCTACATCTCAGGTCATTAATTTTTTTTTATTACAGGTGGTTGTGTCAAACCGATTGGTTACATCTCCGTGCTGTATTGTGACTAGTACATACGGCTGGACAGCAAACATGGAAAGAATCATGAAAGCTCAAGCCCTGAGAGACAACTCAACAATGGGTTACATGGCAGCAAAGAAACCCTTGGAGATAAATCCTGATCATTCCATCATCGAGACCTTAAGGCAAAAGGCAGAGGCTGATAAGAACGACAAGTCAGTGAAGGATCTGGTCATCTTGCTTTATGAAACTGCACTCCTGTCTTCTGGCTTCAGTCTGGAAGATCCCCAGACACATGCTAACAGAATCTACAGGATGATCAAACTTGGTTTGGGTATTGATGAAGATGACCCTACTGCTGACGATACCAATGTTGCTGTAACTGAAGAGATGCCACCTCTTGAAGGAGATGATGACACATCACGCATGGAAGAAGTAGACTAAGCTTTCCCTGACAAATTACTTCTATACGTGTTCAATACTTCATTCCCTCTGATAATACATTTTCAAATTTGTTTTGTTTGTTTTTAACGTTTAAAAATTCTATATGGCATGATATAATACTTTAAAGGAAATGTAAGATTTCTTTCTACATCTAAGTGTGATACTGTGATACTTTAGGCACTGAAGCAAAGCTAGTAATGCTTTTTTGGTTCACATTGACTTATTTTAAGAGGTTGAGGTAAGGTGCCGTAAGATGTATGTAACCTACGTTAATGTTGTGGCTTAGAGCATTTAGCTATCAAGCCAGATTCCTTGGTAGACCAAATCTTTTTGTCATTGAGTATTCAGAACATAACTTGATGTTTAGAAGAAGAAAACCATTTGTTCAAACAACCTAAGTTTATCTTCTAGGCTCTATTTTTTAAACTTTTCATCCCCTTGTAGTTTTTGCATGTACTGGTACTTTAGAAATATAAAGTGAAGCAACTTGATGAAACTCTACGCAGTGCTTGTTTTCCAAAGAAAAGTTACTGTTTAGAGGAGCAAAATTAGCTTACCCATGCGTGTT
>CAUYPK010070988.1:0-16197 GCA_963574355.1 Loris lydekkerianus | reverse complement strand
ATTGATGTTGCTAACAGAACAGAACAGGACAGGACAACTTTGTGGGATTCTGTCTCTATTTCTGCTAAAATCGCCTGCAGAAGACAGGCTGTTCTGAGTTCAAATGTCTTTGCTGCTGGAGGTGTGTATTCGAATACCCCTCTTTCTGCACTTTTTCATCATACCTGGAAGCTTTCCAGGTTTGTGAGCAGTGTCATGCAAATCCTTTACTCACGTGTGGCCTCCTCTAGTTGCCCAGGGAGACAGGGGGTGTGGCTTCAGAATATCTAGAAGTGAGCCGTTTTGCTGTTTAAAACAAAACAAAACAAAAAAAAAAAAAAAACGGCTATTGACCCTTCACTTAACAGCCGCAGTTTATGCTCTGTCTACAGCCCTCAAGAGATCTCCCAGAGATCCGGGCTCCTGGTGGACAGGCCTCCAGATCTGAGAGTAGGGGCAAAGGAGAGTGTTCCTATCCCAGAGCTTCAGCTCACACAATTTGCACCACTGCCAGACACTCCACATCTCTGGGAACTGCCGGTCTGCAGCAGTTTCTGTCTAGTCAACCCGTCCGTCATCTCCTCGCTTCCGCGCCCCAGAGACAGCGTAGTTCAGAGACTGAGCACCCCACAAGAGGTCACCCTACAATCCGGACCTCTGGCAGCCAGGCCCCCAGATCCCCGAATGGAAGTGGGAGGGAGTGCTGGGATCTCAGCACTAGAAGCGCTCACACGATTTTATGCCTAGTCGTCGTATTGCTGCCCAAGGAGAGCTGCTGCACCGCCACTGCACTGTAGGGAAGTGCCGCTGAGATGCAGCTCCCCCTCCTCTCTTGCGTGCCTCAGTGCCAGCACTGTCCAGTTGCAGCTCGGGGACTGTTCGCTCCCCTTGAGGAATCACCCAAGGATCCGAACTCCTGGGGGACAGGCCCCCAGACCCTTGAGTGAGAGTGGGGAGGGAGCACTGGAAACTCAGCACTTCAAACGGGGAAGCTGGAGTTTCACTCAGTTTTATGCCTGGCCATATTGCTGCTCAAAGAGGGCTGGTACACCCCGCCGCAAAAAAGTGTCACAGGGAAGTACCGCCTTGGCGTGACTTCCCCTCCACCGCGTGTTCCTCACTCCCGTGCTTCAGAGTCAGCCCTGGTCAGTCGCAACTCGGGCTCTGTCTACACCCCTCCCCTTGATAAATCACCCAGGGATCCGAACTCCTGGAGGATAGACCTCCAGACCTCCACGTGGGTGGAGGGAAGTGCTGGACTGTTGGGAAAGTTATTTAAAGTTTTATACAGTTTTATGCATGGCAGGGGAGCAACATGGCACCCTAGTAGGGGAGATAGGTCCAGTTTTTAGAAGGTCACTTCCATGAAGTGAAGTGGGAGGGCTTTTAATTTCTGCCCTTTTGTTTGTGGGGCTATTAAGCCGGGCTCGTGGGGGAGGGGGTCTCCCGTCCACTTGGTTAAGGATTTTGTACCTTTTGTTTGCGTTCTTGTGGTCTCAGCTTGCCTCGGTGGCATTGATGTGCGTTCTTCAACCTTCTCTCTTGGTACAGCTCAAATCCTCCAGGTTACGTACTAAATTTCCATCCCTTAACTCTCCTTTTGGACGGGAGCCTCTGAGGAAAGCTGGCTTCAGTCCTCCATCTTGTCTCCTCCCCCTCCACAATTTATTTGAAAATCCCCCTTGCGCTCCTATCCTTTTGTATTTGTGCACATACCACAGTCATTACACCGTTCCCTTTCCTGGTTTAGAAACTTTCCCTTGTTATTTTATTTCTATATTCCAGGTATTAGGCAATGTTTCTTTCCCTCTATAAAATACAGTTGTGTGACTGAGTGGACTGAATGATTAAATTATTGAATGATTGGCGGAACACAAGGATTAATAAACTCTATTTCATGTGAGTATGGTACAGAAATTGCAGGGTTTGGGGGAGTAGAAGGCACAGTCTGGCTCCGTTGGAGTTCTTTTCTTTTGTTTTTTCTTTTCTTTTCTTTTTTTTTTTTTTGCAGTTTTTGGCCGGGGCCGGCTTTGAACCCGGTATATGGGGCCGGCGCCCTACTCCTTTGAGCCACAGGCGCCGCCCTGTTTGAGTTATTTTTGATTGGTTGTTATCTGTACTGAGGTGAGGCCATGGACTGTGTTTAGGTAAGGGAGATAGCTACCAGAATGATAGAACTATCCACGCTGACTTTAGATACTGGATCAAAAAACGACACTCATATTTTAAAGAAAAAAAGTCAGAGGTTTAATACTGTTGAAGAATAAGTCATCACATGCCACCTTCTTTTTTTTTTTTTAATTTTTTAATAGGTCATCCCTGGGTGGCATTGAACATGTTCTGTGTCACGTCCAGTGGTTCTGATTTGTTTCATGCAACCCCACGAGCTGCATCCTGTTTACTACCCACAGAGGGAACTCTCCTGAGGGAGGGAGGTGGAGTTACTGTTTATCATTCATCTGTCAGCTTTTTGGGGGAAAGGCCGTGCATGGGAAATTTGGGCAAATGGATGTTTTAAAAAATTAAAAGCAAAAGTGAACAACAGACCATTTCTGTATGTGTGTAGATGTTTATATATGTATGTATGTATTATGATGTATAGATTATATACATATTATGTGTGTATATATATCAGTGTGTATATATATATTACATATATGGAATGTATTTTATATTGTTAGGCATTAAAATAGGTTAGTGAAATCTAAGCAGCCCAGGAAACCCATAGCTTATACCTCTTCATAAGTGTGTCTTTCTTTAGCTGGGACACCCAGAGCCTCTCCCAAACTGCTTTTAAATAACCCTGCGGAAGAGAAAATGTTCCAGAACAGGACACCTGCTACTGGCTAGGAACTATTACGGCAGCACTCAACACTGAATATTGATTGCTCTACAAAACAAGCACGGGCTTAATTAAGACAAATCACCACAGACTCAAACATTTGTTTCATGTTAGAAAAGCCCAGGAAGGTTTTTATTTTAATTCCTCCAAGTTGAAAGAAAAATTAGAAGCAAAAACTTTGAATTTGACATGTTCTCTGTTAAACAGTGAAAATGGAACAGTGTGGTAATTTCCATTACTGATGGCTTAAAAGCAGTTGAGACTCTTGTGATTTTCCAAATAATTATATTTTATTCATTCTTTGGAGGTTTTAAAAAAATGTTTCTTATGTTATGTTCAAACCTGGTGATTATTGGGACTAATTAGTATTTTTTGACATCTTCTGAAGAATGAATTCCGTGGTGTAAATTTAACATTGAAGAGTCTGTTGCACCTGAAACATGAAAGAGAGAAATAATCAAAGGTTGGGGAGCTTCAGGAATGTACAAAATAAAAAAAAAAAAACACAAACAAAAAAAACCCCTTCTTTTGTTGGTCTAGAGATTTAATTATGTTGTGTTTAACCCCACGGTAAGTATTTGTCTCCTTCCAAAATATAAACTTCTCAATGTTTGCAAATAAGTTTGTTTCAGATGTGTTCAGAGTGCTATTACTATCGGGTTCCATACAATTCATGTATTTGTCCAAAGCTCCCAAGAAAAATATACTAGTATATATATACCTCAGGTCTGATGACCATTCCAGAAAAAGTTGTAAAAGTTGTTTGGAGGGGGGACTAGGTGCTGGCATATCACTGCACAGCTTCCCAAAGGAGCCCCTGGAAGGTGACCCTAGTGATGTTCAACCATGAGGTAGGCAGCGCCCTTTGTAGGATGAGTTCATGAACTTCATTGTCTGACCTTGTATATGTATTTGTATATATGTGTGTGTGTGTGTGTGCCCTATTTTTTTCACAACTGGAAGATATATTACACATGCTTCTGTGCCTTATTTTCTACTGAAATAACTTACCTTGGAAAATTTTCCATATCATCACACATAGATCTGAGTGTCAAGGGAATCCTTTTAATGGAGGTAACAGAATTTATTTTACTAGTCCTGAATGACAGCTGGTCTTTTATAAGTGATACTACAATGAACCTCCGTGTCTATAGGATGTTGTGTATGTGTTAGAATATATGATTCTGGCATTACCTCAATTTGGAATTGCTTTATCAAATTTCTTTCCAAAGACTTTGCACCAGTGATATGCTCACCAATAGCTGTTTGACCAAGCCTGCTTTACTGACAACTGTGCGTATTTTCAAACCTTCTGAAAAAGGCTAAAAATAATTATTTTTGTTGTTTTAATTCCGCCAATTAATATAAGGAATATTTTTGAGAAATAGTTTGTTTATGAGCAACAAGTATTTCTTCATGGGGAAAGTATCAGTTAATATCATTTATCCATTCTTTCTGCCAAGATCTTGGTCTCTCACTAACCTGCAAAATCTTTCTAAATGCCAGGCAGATTAGTCTTTGTGTGTGTGTGTGCGTGCGTGTGTGCACATGTGTGTATACACACACACTATATGTGATACCTTGCATTACTTTCAACTTTTGATTTTTTTTGCTACTTTTGAGAGAAATTATTGTTTTTCAAATTTATGTTATCGGATTTATTAATTGCTTGTTTGTGGTGTCTGAGTTTTTGGTTTGTTTAGATGCCTCTAGACCAGGTACAGTGGCTCATGCCTGTAACCCCAGCACTCGAGGAGGCTGAGGCATGTGGATTGCCTGAACTTGGGAGTTTGAGAAAGAGCAAGATGCCATCTCTAAAAATAGCTGGGCAATGTGGCAGGCGCCTGTAGTCCCAGCTACTCGGGAGGCTGAGGCAAGAGAATTGCTTGAGCCCAAGAGTTTGAGTTTGCTGTGAGCTGTGACTCCATGGCACTCTACCAAGTTTGGCAAAGTGAGATTCTGTCTCAAAAAATAAAATTAAATAAATAGAAATGCCTCTGATACCCTAAGGTTTTCTTTAAAATGTTATCCATCTCTTCTAGACTTAATGCTTTTTCCCCCTTTTATGCTTAAATGTTCTATGTTCAGTTCTCTTTGTTGGAACAACTGGGCTTGTGATTTTTCTTTCTCTTTTGAAAAGTTTTGGTCACGTCATTCCATAGATGGTGTGATCTGCGTGTTCCAGGTTGTTTGAAACTGCTATCTTTATTAAAAACAGAATTTCAATACCTACTGGGGGCAATTTCAGGATCCTCTATTCTTATACTGATCTGTCTAATCACACATCTAGGTTATGCTTTTATTAATATTATTTAATAACTTGCTTCCCTATAAGGAACGTTCGTCCTACCTCAGAGCTTTTAGAAATGTTTAGATCATTCTCATGGCTCTTTCTCCCATAGGAACTTAATGTTAAAACATACAAACATATATAAAGTTTATAGTTATTTATAGTACATAAATATAAAATTCATATATTACATTTAATTTATTTTCTATAATTATAAAGTTTATATGTAATATATATTTTTTAAATTATATAATTATATCATATAATATGCAAGGTGTCCATATTTGTGTGTAATAAATTGGATTATTATATAATATAAATATTATATATATACTTATATCCAAGAGATTCTGGTAATACTATGCATTTGATATTTTCCAGATATACACACACATCTGCAAGCTATCATCTCTCTTCCCTTTTAATTTCTCTTCCAAATTCCTCTCTTTGTCCAACTGAATGGACTAATAATTTCAGAACAATGTTAAATCATAACGGTGATGGCAGGCATCCTTATCTTCTGCTGACTTTAATAGGATTTTTTTTTCCCCTAATGTTTTCATATGAATTAAGGTGCTGGTTCGTGGCTGAAAATACTTATTTTTTTTATAATAAAATTGTCAGTGCGTTTTTATTACCCATTTTCATCAGAATAGACATTGAGTTTTATCAGTTCCATTTCAGCTCAGAAAGACCACAGGGCTTATGCACTCTGATTTATTATCAGGGAGGCAGTATTAATAGGTATGGAGCCTTTCTTGCGTTTCAGGGGACGAGCCAGTTTTGAGCCTCATCGTAATTTTGAAATTCCGTGATATTTCAAGGCATTTATTCTTCCACAATGGGCATTAATGCCGGGCGGGGTCTCTGGTACTCAGGCCAGGAGCTGTGAAACCGAGATGCTCTAAATGAGCCCCACAGTGTGGCGTGAGTTCACTCATTCATTCAGACGTCCGTCCACCTGAGAGGTACGCAGGCACCTGTGTAAGAAATGGAACTAGACAAATCCCAGTTCCGACCTCACAGAACCTAGAGATTGGCACGTGTCTCCCTTTCCTCATTAGCAATGGCATTTCTGCTTATTCTTGTTCATACTCCCCTAAAATTTACAAGATCAGACGATTAAGTTCTCAACGTCATCCTGGGAAAAGTGCTACATGTTTCCCGGCTGAATATCACCACAGTCACCTTCGAGGTGCTTCTCTTGGGAAGCTGGGCCCTGATGCCAGCACCTAGTCCACCCTTCAAAGCAATCCTGGAATTCTTTTTCTGGAATGGCCATCCCTGTCATTGTGTGAGAGGTCAGACAATTAAGTTTGCAAACTCATCCTAGAAAAAGCGCCACCTGCCTCGTTGCTGACCATCACTATTTTCACTTACAAGGCTCTCCCCTTGGGAAGCTATGCACCTACTGTTTATTCCAAATTCAAAATGAACCAAATATGCTGTTGAAAAAAATCCCAGGTGCCAAAAACAGTGTGCACATTTTAAGAAAGGAAAAAACTGCATTAAAATTCTCATACTCAAGTTACCTTTGTCTTCTGCAATTATAGGAGATAAAAGATACGATGTACCATATAACAAATGTCATTGGTAAATATTGAGTATTACAAGTTTAATACAGTTTTCTCCTTTCTTAAAATGTATATTCATTTCTCTGGCACCCTCTGTATAAGTATGGTGCACACACACACACACGCACACACATGAGGTTGGACAATGAAGGTTGTGAACTCATCCTTGAAAATATGCAACTCTACATACATGGGTGTACACAAAAATAGTACAGAAAGTTGTTGGTCAGGGTTTGGACAGGGTCCTATTCTTGATGGCATCTTGCTTTCCCCCCTGGAGATTTCGCTCCCATGTATGAGCATGCCTTTTATTTTAACTGAAGAAGCAAGTCAAAATTAAAAACAAATGAAAGCAGAAAAATTAAATAAAAGGCATGCAATTCACCTCACTGCTTTGATGGTTCTTCCCCTTCTACCCCGGTATCATTCTCTTTGGAAACGCAAACAAAAGCTGACAGCCCCTGGGATATTTTCCCAGATAAATACAGAATAGTTACTGGGCTACAAACCAAAATTAATCTTACTTTTGTCCTGAGTGAATTCATAATTTAATATTTCTTTGACAACTCAGGAGATGTATTAGAGATTTGCAGCGCCTTATACTTGCTCTTACGACTGACAATTATTGTTTTGCATTTGATGTGCTGAAGTATAGGTCAAAAATTTCAAAAGGGGGTCTTCTAAAAGAATGCTAATGAAAGCAGAACTTCTAATAGTATTTTGTGGCTTTTTATATTTCCATCAATACTGTATTTTTACTTCATATTCCCCATTACATCGAGGAGAAATTATATTCATATGTCTACCTATATATATCTCTATACCCATATATATATCTGTACCATGCAATATTGGGCTCTGTATTATATAATGAATGTACAATATACCTAATGATTTTAAAGCAACATTCTTGGTAATAGGGGTTAGCTCAGTCAAAAAATGAAACCCAGTGCTCATTTGCAGGAATTTCACAACCCATGTCTGATTCCTTCGAGTTCTAGGAAGAATAGTGTAGAGAGATCCCCACCACTGTCAGCCTTCTACAGCACTAAGCTGTCAGTCTTGAATCTTCCCCACCTTCCCATTCACAAGCTGTCACCTGCAGAAATCCGCTCCCTGCCTGCTTTCTCCTCGGAATGTAGAGTTTTACGACGTGACATTAAATATACGTGCATCTCCGCCCTCAGGAGGACAGATGAAAAGTTAAAGAATTACACCAGCCCGCGTGTTGCTGGCATGCACAGCAGCTGTAATAAATGCCTGTGTGGGTCTTCCCGGCGCCCATGGTGCCTATGACCGTGGTGCTTAGAGCTGCATGGCGTCCCCAGTGCCGCTACTTAAATGAGAAATGGGAAGATGGTGGCAAGTCCAGTGGAGTCTGGGATGGGGATGGATTCAGCTCTGTGACAGGTGCATGTGACTTGTATTTGGGACAGAAATTGGGCTACTTATTTCCCTAGGGGTAGAGGACAAGCCATTCGCTACCCAGATGTGGCTGCCCTTGGAGGCTGTGGGACAGTCCTGATCAGGGTAGAACATGCCTGCCTGTTGGAGAGGGACGGATGCCACCAACAGAGGGGCGCTGGGGACAAAGCTTAGGCTGCCAGATGTGTGAGAAGGAGCCAGGTTAAAGCGTGTGTGTCTTCCCATTTTGTTCTTTTTGTTGACTTCTATCCTTAATCATTTGTCATTGCTGTTGTTTTTCGGGACCTTTTAAAGAGTAACCTAAGATTTTTTTTAGGAACATACTCCAGGAGTAGCCTTAAGGGCCTCAGAGAAACAAAATGATGTGTGTGTGTGTGTGTGTGTGTGTGTGTGTGCACGCGGGGTGTGTGTGTGTGGGGGGTGTCTCTGTTGAAAATGACTCCCTATGAAGGGCAGGAAGACATACAAAGCCTTCCTTCGGCACTAAAGACAGAGAAGTGAGACTTAATTTGACAAAGTTGTGAAAAGAACTAGACAGCCTCCCAGAAAAGCCACAGCACTTTTCGTGCAGACGCAAAGCCAGTGGGTCAGGCGTCCCAGGAGAGGGTCGTCTCTTGTCCTGGCTTCCTACAGGCTGGAGGCGTCAAGTGGGGGGAGCCTTATGATCCATCTGAGAAGAGAAATGGCGCAGTGAGGGAACCTGCCCCCTGCTGAGATCTCTGCTCCCTGTTAAACCCCTCACCACTGGTCAGCCCCACACCCACCACGGAGCATATAAAATTCAACACACAGCCTCAGAAATCCACAGCCAGGCTTCTCTCTGGTTCTGTGAAGGCTCAATCTTCTTGAAGTTAAGAAATAAGAGAATTAAATGTGCCTTAAAGAGATATTTGCGAGCTATCCAAATACTGAGAAAAACCTGCTCTGTTACTACCAAATACATGAAGAAAGTATTTGCGTAGATACTTGTTCCTTTAAATATATTTTTATTGATGTATAACAGCTGTACCTCTTTTGGGAGCATGTGGAGTCTTTTGGTGCACGTATGTGACTTTGTTTGTATAAACACTCATGGGTGTTATTAACCAGAAGGATAAGCAAAACAGAGTGCGGTGTGGCTGCATCAACTGTAAGAGGAGAAATGGTACATCTCACATGTACGTAATTCCTACACACGTGTGTACACAGACCACACCACGCAAGGCGCGTGCATCTCACAAATACACACACACACATGCATCTGAAAACTGCACTAATGAAAACTCATCAATTTGTAATTATTTGTAATTTGGTGGAGAGTCAGGAGGGAAGGAGCCTGTAAATGCCCCAGTCGACACTCAGGACCAATTTCTGTTCTGAGCCGCCACTCTTCACCATCTCCCATACACAAGGGAGGTCAGGCTCTGCAGAACATGGGGAATGCATACGCTAAAAACACGAAGAAATACACATCCTTAAAAACCCTGCGTGAATCTGCAATTCAAATGTTACCAGCCTTCCTGAATTTTGTCTGGCAACCCTAATTCAGTTACGGAGCGCCTCGTTTGTTTGACTTGTTACAGGCGAGCAAAGAATTTAACGCAAAGAAAGAGAAGGCAAGGGGAAAAAAAGGGAAAGAAAAGAGTATAAGCTTGGTGTTTTGCTGTTTTCTCTGCTCCTAGAGGGAAGATTACTTTATCTCATGAACTTTTCACCCTTCTCATGTTTATTTTTTCAACGTTGATAACTGTTTTCGTTTTCTACGAGAAGACACCACTAGCCTGGTGTCTTGCAACAACAGAAACCCATTGTCTCAGAGTTTTACAGGGCAGAAGGGCAAAATGGGTCAGCCGGCTGTGTTCGTTCAGAGGGCTTGGAAGGAAAATAAATTTCTTTTCTGTCCCCAGCCTTTCCTACCTTCTGGAGGCTACTGCATTTCTTGGCACGTGGCCACACATCCCTCTGACCTCTGTTTCCATCCTCACATCTTTCTCAGACTCTGACCCTGCTACTTCTCTGATAGAAGGATCCACCTGGCTAATCTGGGATCATCTCCCCATTTTTAAGACCCTTAACTCAATCTTATCTGCCAAAGTCCTTTTTTCCCCAGGAAAGACAACATCTTCACAGATTCTGGGGCCTAATATGTGCACCTCTTTGGTGACCAAGATTTAGCGTACCACTATTACATTAAGAGAATTTTAATACAACCCTGTTTCTTCCCTTCAAGGTATGTCCTAGATATCGTGTGTGCATATTTCTTTGTTCATTTAGGGAAAATGCTGTAGAATAAAGCTCCTATATTGTGGTTCCATTTATGATGGAATTAAAGAAGATACTCCATGGAAATTATTGTCTTCTGACTGAGAGGCAATGGGGTGCCTTGGAAGACAAATCACACTTTGCAAGGCACGTGGATGAGGATTTCATGGTTTTACTAAGGAGCTATGTTGTGATTTTACTTGCTTTCTTATATAAAATGGGAGCTTAATTAATACTTCAGAGAACTGTTTCCATTGGAATAGTTAATGCTTATGACATTCAGCCCAGTTGGCACTGAGAAAGACCATCCCGAAACAAAGGGGCCAGCTGATTGCCACCGCATTGCTACTGATACGCCAGGTGACCCAAGCTCTGCATTTGGACAGACTTGCCAGTGAAAGACAAGAGGTCCTCTCAGACTTCACACAGGTTTCAGTAAGCCCGTCAGATATGTAACCTAGCCCCCCAAAATAAAGACAAAGAATAATCCAAGTGTCAAATGAGAAATGCAGTTAGTACTGAGGAAAGGCAGTTATTTCCAGGGATTTTTTTTTTTTTGTTACTGTGGCTGGGATGATTTGGGTTTAAGAAAAGCAATGAGGCTTACAAGAAGGGAAGTGAGAGATTGCAAGGAGATTGGGTAAGTGCCAATACAACAGGCAGGTGCTGGGTGGGTGTGGGGAGAGAATTCTGAAGCAAGGGCGTAAAGAACAGGCTGGGACCACCAGACGCTGGAGGATGCCTGGGACCACCAGACGCCAGTGGATGGCTGGGACCACCAGATGCTGGTGGATGGCTGGGACCACCAGACGCGGGTGGATGGCTGGGCACTAAGGAGTCCAGTATACTCCCAACTGATGTGTTGAGTCTGTGGGCAAGGAGGTTACATTAGGATTAGTTTAGGATTAGGGTACATTAGGAAGTTAGAGAAGACAGGTGAGCACTTGGGACTGTAAGAACAGATAATCGGCTGGCGTGGATGTGCAGAGAAGAAAACACTTTTACACTGCTGGTGGGACTGCAAACTAACGCAGCCTTTATGGAAGGAAATATGGAGAAACCCAAAGAGCTCAAACCAGACCTTCCATTTGATCCTGCAATCCCATTACTGGGCATCTACTGAGAAGGAAAAAAAAAATACACAAAAAGCAAAAACACGTTACCACAAGGACAGTTACACTAGAGTGTTTATCACAGCTCCCTTGGCCATCTGCAAGGTGTGGGGTCAACCCCAGTGCCCATCATCCCATGAATGGTTTAATAAAGTGCTGTATATGTACACCATGGAATACTCTGCAGCCAAACGAAAAGACGGAGACTTTACGTGCTTTGCCTGAACCCGGATGGATTTGGAGAACACCTTTCTAAGTATCACAAGAAGGGAAAAGCAGGTATTCAATGCAGTCAATTTAATATGAAACCGGTAGATAAACAACTACATGTCCCCAGGAGAAAAACACAAGTACATTCCAGTGGGGGGAGGAGGGTGCAGGAAGGGGAGGAGAGAGTGGGAAAGAGAAGGGGGGAGAAGGATTAGTGAGCTCTCCCCTGACAAGCACCATGTAGGGGAGCTCAGCACGCCGTTGGGTGAAGGGGTCAACTACCACTTGGCCTTTACCTTAGAGACACAAGCAATGTACCCTAATCATTTGTGCCCTTATATTGATCGGAAATTTTTTTAAAAAGTATTGACAATTGGGGAGTTCAATTGCAGAGGTTGGAGTTCCGGGGGCAGGCCACTTGGCACTTAGTACAAAGGTAGGTTGGGGACTCGCTGGCATAGTGTCCCTGGCTGGGAATCTGCAGGGATCAGAGCTCGGCAGCGCAGGGTGAACCAGGCCTAGGGACAGGCTGACCTGTAAAAAGTGTTACAGGCACAGAACTCAAGAAGAGAAACACACCCAGGGCCCTAGGCCCGTGCCTTGATATTAACATGGAGGTCAACAGACTGAGATATCGCTATGGCAGCTGAAGAGAGAGGGTCACCAGGTCTGACTGCATTTTCTGAGGTTGTTGATAACCTTTGAGAAAGAAGATCAAAAATGGGGGTGTAGTATATGTGGGGCACAGAGGTGGGGGCCGAAACGAGACCCCAAGATAAACGTATCCATCAATGCTGACAAGGGTGGTCACCCAGAATATAGCAATCCATTACTCCATTATTTCAGAATACAACAATTGTAGGACATTGTTGGAAAAACAGGGGGGGAAAAAAAAAAGAAAGAAAAAGTCCCTTTTGAGAACTTCCAACATCCTGCTGAATGCAATTTCTCTGCTCCTAGAGCAATGGAAATGTAGCCGGTGTTGCTGCAGCGGCAGGCTCCTTCTGGGCGGGGGGTGGGACTCGTCCCCTCCAGGGTTGTCCCAGGGCTCAGCTGGCCTCTGCTCACTTGCTTAAGGTCCATTTTCAGTGTATGAGAGTGAAGGTCTCATCCTGGGATTTGCTTTACTGTCCAAGATCGTTATTTCTCTCTCCTTGGGTATTTCATCTCCTATGCCTTGAAATGGCCCTGTGGGGTGGGAATCCAGGCACTCTGGCATAGACACTATCCTTATTTTTATTGTGTTTTAATATACATTCTAAATTGCTTCCCCACCTTCCAGATCACACAGAGTTTTATTATTTTGGGTGTCCCTGGAAATATTCTCGTTTCGATGGCCTATTTCAAGAGTGCATATGGTTGCATAAATGTAATGTATTCCCAATTTATGTCCTTTTCCAGAATATGAATGCCAAGAACGGTCAAAATCACAGGTACCGCATTGTAAATACCCCACTCAGAGCAATACTACCTGTTACTTATATGCATGGAAATTAAAGAGACAGATGAGGAGAGAGAGGGAGACACAGAGAGAGGAGAGAGACAAAGAGAGGCAGAGATCAGAGAGATTTATAGAGACACAGAGAGATTTGTAGAGACACGGAGAGAGAGGAAGAAACACAAAGAAATAAACCATCAGAGACAGAGAGCACAGGCTATTTCAATGTTATTTATAGGTTTCCTGAAAAATATAATTTTATTATTTATTCCAGCTGAATGTCAATGTTCAAAACTTCTAAGGTTACCCTCATTTTGCCTTATACGTGATGTCATCACGATGAAGTCAAATCAAAGAATTTGTCCTTGCATTTCAATTTCCTTGAATCGTCCCAACCTTTTTCAAGTAAATTTTCCCTTCCCTGTCACTTGACGCTGAAGAGTACATTTCACATCCATTTTCCTGCCCTTATGTGCTTCCCCCTCCTCGAAGCCCTTCTTAAATATGTATGCAAATATTCTATGCGGTTTCCACGCTAGCAGCAGCGGAAAAGGTGGCTGGTGTGAGTCTCGCGTTTCAGGCATAAGGAGGGGAGCAAACAAGCTTTGCTCCTTGATTGCATGCCTGCCATCATCACGGGGATAATTTAATTCTCCGTACGTACTCTCTGACTGGAGCCTCGACTGTCATCTGTAATAAGGTCAACACACACACACACACCCACCCACACACACATGTGCGCACGGCTGGGTCTGCCAAGCATTTTTGAAACATAAATAAGCTTTCCAAACTGGACGTGCGGCAGCCACCAGTCTGACATTTTTCTAGAATGGAGAGTCGTTACGTTCACCGTTCCTGTGGAGTTTTCTCTCCTCCTCGGCTCCGGCCCCCATCACCTCTGTGTCCAGTAAGGAGGTGTGTTCTTTCACGTGGGCGTGCAGTTGCTAATCTGCCAGTGCTGAGTGCTGGGTACATGTGATGCTTGTTTTTCCACCCAGCTGTGTACATTGCATGCCTCCTGGGTGAAGGACACAGCAACTCAGACTTTTACCCTTATAAAGGCAAACTCTGCAACCGAACTTTGTGTGTACCCCCATATTAATCTGAAATTTTACAAAAGAGGAAATAGAAAAAAAAAAAGAAGAAGAAGAAGCAGCAGCATGCTCTTGCAGCCCAGGTGGGACACTAACTGAAAGTTGGTCCCATCCTCTGGGGACGTGATGCCGTTTTCCAGAGAGCAGAGACCTTGCAGACAATGTTGGGATGCACACTTTGTGGGCTGGGAAAACCGTTAGCACCGACTGCAGCCACCAGCCCTGCAGAGGCAGCTCCCTACCAGGTTCTGTCCAAATTCAATGTTTTAGTTGCCCAATCACCACAGCTAAGGTTTGACACATCCAATGCAGATTTCCAAACAGCCTGGTCTCTTTCAGAAACCACAAGAAGGTGACAGGTTGGAGACTCTGAAGAAGCAGCATTATTTTATTTTGTTTTATTTTATTTTATTTTTTGAGACAGAGTCTCACTTTGTCACCCTCGTTAGAATTTGTCACCTCAAATTCTTGGGCTCAAGTGATCCCCCTGCCTCAGCCTCCTGAGTAGCTGGGGCTACAGGCACCTGCCACCATCCCCAGCTATTTTTAGAGATGAGGTCTCGCTCTCGCTCAGACTGGTCTCTAGCTGCTGAGCCCAAGAAATCCACTGGCCTCGGCATGTTATATGTTGTCATATTCTCGGTACAGTTGCTCATCGGGGGCGGGGGGAGATTAACTGCCTCCGTGTTAGCTGCATTGTAGCAGGGGTTTGCATCTTCCTCTGGAGGGCTTATCAAAATGCAAACTACAGCCCCCCCCCCCCCCCCAGAATGTTTCATTCAGCCGGGGTGTCTGGGGCGAGGCCTGAGAATGTGCATTTCTAACAAGTTTCCAAGTGAGGCTGATGAAACTGGTTGGGGCTCTGTTTGAAAACCTCTGTTCTACAACTTATATTTTACAATTCAACTCAAAAAAACTGTACTCAAGTCAAAAAAGTCTGTATTTTGGTCTCCTGGTTCATAAAGATTACTACCAGTTGTGATTCTCACCATCTCAAAATTTTGTTGTTTATCTCTCTTCATCCTGGCATTTTAAAATATTATATTTTTGGCTCTAACTGACAATTTAAGGGAAGAATAAAATCAATGCAGGCATCTGTCCTGATAAGCCCATCATAGCCACAATTCATTCATTCATTCATTCCTTCCTTCCTTCCTTCCATTCTTTCTTTTTTTTTTTTATTTTTTTGAGACAGAGTCTCATTCTGTTTTCTCAAGCTAGAGCATCCTGGCGTCACAGCTCACAGCAACCTCAAACTCCTGGGTTCAAGCAATCCTCTTGCCTCAGTCTCCTGAGTAGCTGGGACTACAGGTATACACCACTATACCTAGCTAGATTTTATATTTTTTGTAGCAATGAATTCTTACTATTACCCAGGCTGGTCTCAAACTCCTGGCCTCAAGTCATCTTCTCACTTTGGCACCTCCAGAGTGCCAGGATTATAGGCATGACTCACTGTGCCCAGTCCATAATCTCTTACAGTTTAATGTTAGAAATTGTTTCTCCCTTTATTAAATTTAATTTTTTTATTAAATCATAAACACACAGATGATGTATACATTAATGCATTTATGGGATACAATGTGCTGATTTCATATAAAATTAGGAACACTTACATCACACTGGTTAGTATATACCTCATCTCATTTACTTAGTTATTGTGTTAAGACGTTTATACTCTATACTAATAGATAGGACATGTACCTTTGCGTTATGCACCATAGGTGTGAGGTGTGATCCCACCATTCATCCTCCCTCAATCTCACTTCCCCATCTCCTCCCTTCCCCTGCTCCTCCCTCCTTCATCTTGGGCCATAGTTCTGATCTATTCTTCATATGAAAGTGTGAGTGATTTTAAATTGGTTTCATAATAGTACTATTGTGTTAAGACATTTATACTCTATAATAAATAGATCTGACATGTACCCCTGCATTATGCACCACAGGTGTGATTCCACCATTCACCCTCCCTCGATCTAACCTCCCCCCTCC
>CAUYPK010070987.1:0-17113 GCA_963574355.1 Loris lydekkerianus | reverse complement strand
ATGGCAAATTTCTCCAACATATGAATGTCATTAAAGTATTTAATTTTTTCATCATAAATGAAGCTCAGTTTAGCTGGATGCAGGATCCAGAGTTGATAGTTATTTTGCTTTAGGAGATTAAAAGTCTATGACCAGTCTCTTCTGGCTTGAAAGGTTTCAGCAGAGAGATCTGCAGTCATTCTAATATTCTTCCCTTTGTAGGTAATGGATTTCTTGCATCTGGCTGCTTTCAGAATTTTCTCCTTCATATTAAATTTGGTGAAGTTAATTATGATATGCCTGGGGTATGTCTTATTCGGATTGAGTCGTCCTGGGGTTCTGAAATGGTCTGCTATCTGAAGTTCAGAATCTCTTGGCATGTCTGGAAAATTCTCTTTCATAATTTCATGGAGAAGGGCCTCTGTGCCTTGCAAGGCCACTTTATCACTTTCAGGGATTCCAATGAGGTGGATATTAGCCTTCTTCGAATTATCCCAGAGCTCTCTGAGAGAATGATCTGTTTTTGCTCTCCATTTGTCTTCCTTTTTGAGAGTTTGGGAGTGTTTAAAAGCTTTGTCTTCAATGTCAGAAATCCCTTCTTCTGCTTGCTCCTCTCTGTTACTGAGGGATTCTACTGTATTTTTCAGATCTTTGAGGGCTGCAAATTCTTGCTTCAGTGCATCAAAATCTTTGGTGATTTTGTCTTTAAATTCGTTAAATTTTTGAGACAACTTTTGAATTTCTCCTTGAATTTCTTATTCCAACTTTTGAGTTGCTCCTCGAATTTCTCATTCCAAATTTTTCTCCATTCTATTAATCTTGTTTGCAATCCAAATTCTGAGTTTTATTTTTGACATTTCAGCCAGCTGTTTATGAATGGGATCTTCAGTTACATCTGCCATATCTTTCCTTGGGGGGGGGGGGGGTTGATCTATTCTGGTTATTCATGTTACCAGGGTTTTTCTGCTGATTCCGCCCCATGATTATTTTACACCATTTGATTTTTCCCCTGGAGCTTTGGTGAGGACCCTTACAGTGCTATGGCCTGAGAAACTGTGGAACTGTTTTGTGTGGTGGGGCTAAGTGGTTCTGTCTTGTTTTCAGCTGGTTTTTGTTCGACCCTAATGAAACAGTTACTCTGGGTTGAAGTCTCAGCTGTGGAAAAATAGTAGCAATTAGGTCACCCTTCCCCCCACAGGCAACAATTGGGAAAGGAAAATCAAACTTTCCTACAATCACACTACCAGGGCACCACTAGAATAGTCCTTGGGTGATTGGCTCAGTTCAAAAGGTCCAAATCAATTGTCTCAGTTAGCACCTGTCTCTGGTGGGAGAGCTTAAAAGGTCTCTGGCAACTAAATTGCAGGGGTCTGTTGACAACTCAGACATGACTTGCTCTGGTGCTCTGTGAAGTCAGGAGCACCCACCCAGCAAATAGATTAGTCTGGGAAGGTTGATGCCTCCTTCCCCACCTTGAACCTCTATCACACCCAGTCACTGATAGCCCCACAGGGCTGTGACCCAGTTGCCTATAGTGAACAGATACTCCAGGGGTTTGCGCCTGCCTGAATCACAAGGAAATCTATATCTGCTCAGCCAGGCCACTGTGCTCTGCCTCTATCCAGCAGGGGGAGGTGAGGCCTGACAATCTCGGGCACTTGATGGAGGCTGAAGGTGTTCACTCAGTTCTAGCCCCGCCTGTGATTGACGTTACTGACAGAACAGAACAGAACAACTTTGCAGGAATTTATTTCTGTACCTGCTAAAGTCCTCTGCAGAAGAGAAGCTGTTTTGAGTTCCCAGAGCCTAAGCCTCAGGCCCTGTCTTTGGTCCTGCAGGTTTGTATTTGGTTAACTGTCAGTTCTAGCCTCCTGCCTTCCTTTGTCTATAGGCTGACGATCCCCTGAGGGCCACGTGTGTCCTAGGCTCAGTAAAGTGGTTCTCTGGGTCACCCCCGCCCTGGGAATTTCCCCACTCTGTGTGTGCATTTTCTAGTCCTTGCACTCCACCCAGGCCGGTACCACCTCAGGCAAACCCTTTATTCATGGGTCTGCATTTCCGTCCCAGATCTGTTCTGAGGTGGTTGCCACCTGAGAAAATGCCCGGCCTCCTCTAGTTGCCCAGGGAGACAGGGGGTGTGGCTTCAGAATTTCCGGGAGTGAGCCCTATTGTTGCCAAAAACTTCTGCTGCTCTGCGCCTCGGGGCACTGCTGCTCTGGTGTGGTTCCCTCTCAGCTAACCGTCCTATTCTCACTCCCGTGCCACAGAGTCAGCACTGACCAGCTGCAGTCTAGGCCCTGTCCATACCCTTTGAGAAATCACCCAAGTATCTAGACTTCTGATGGACAGGCCTCCAGACCTCAGAGTAAGAGTTGGAGGGGAGTGCTGGGAGCTCAGAATTTTAGGTAGAGAATATATACAGTTTTATATAGTTTTATGCCTGGCAGGAGAACAGTGTGGCACCCTAGTAGGGGAGGTAGGTCTAGTTTTTAGAGGATCTCTCCCATGGAGTGTAGTAGGAGGACCTTTGAACTCTGCTCATTTGTTTGTGGGGAACTCCAAGCTGTTCTCATTGGGGAGGGGACTCTTGTCTGCTTGGTGATAGATTTTGTACCTTTTGTTTGTATCCTTGTGGTCTCAGCTCACCTCAGCGGGGTTGATGTGTGTTCTTCAACCTTCTCTCTTGAAGCTCTAATCCACCAGGTTACTTGCTAAATTTCTGTCCTTTAACTCTCCTTCTGGATGGGAGCCTCTGTGGAAAGCTGGCTTCAGTCAGCCATCTTGTTTCTGCCCCCTCTTTACTGAACTCCCAGCTTGTTGAGGACCCGAGAGACAGCTTCTGTACAACCTTCCCAAGTCATATCACAGAGAACTCGTGCTTTGGCACGTCTGGGACCAAGGAAGTGGCAGCAGTGGTGGCGACCCTTATTTATTTTTTGATTAATATAATTTTGATTATACTTCAGACTTGGGTACAAGAGGAGCTTTTGGGTGTTGGCCTCCTATGTTTGAAAGCTTTTTTTTGTAAATTATGTAGAACTTGGCCAGTATGATCCATTGTAGAGTAGAATTTAAGATAGAATGGATACAGCTTATATCTCTTTTAAATGATTATCCCATAATAAGGCAGCATCTGTAGGGTAACCAGGCATTTTGATTTGCCTGAAAAAGTTCTACTTTGTGCCTGTTTTCTAAGTGTAGTCATTGGTAGTGCCCTGCTTCCCCTTAAAAATGTGCAGATTTTTTGATCATTTTGTGCAATTTTTTTGATCATTTTGATCAGTCACCCCAGTTCAGTAGTTTGAAAACTTGCTCCATATTAGAATCATCCACAGGGCTACATTTAAACCAACAAACAAATAAGAAAATAAACAAACAAATCTGGGTGGGGGGAAGAATCACCTGGAGTGCTTTTTAAAACATAGACTACTGAGCCCCACCCCCAAATTTCTGATTCATTAGGTCTGGGGTGGTGCCTGAAGGTAAACATTTCTAACAAGTGCTAAGGTAGTGTCATTGCTGCCTTTTATGGGACCCACTTTGAGAACTACTTGCCCAAGCATTGGAAAAGCACTCAGTGGTGAAAAAACAGATGAATGGCTGAGTGAATGAATGGATATAAGGATGAATGAATATACTAGGTGCTCCCTGTGTGATAGGCAATGTGCTGGTTGGTGGGGGATAAGACTCAGTCTAGTGACAAGAGATAGACTCTGATAACAAGTGACAGGGGAATTACAGGGTCCTCTGTGGGTAGACACCAGAGGCACTTGCATAGATTTGTGGCCTCTCTGGCTGGAATCCAGGGACGAGGTTATATTGAGATTCTAGTACCTTATTAAATAATTTTTCTCAATTGATTCTATAAGTGTAGTAAGAATTCAGTTAATTAGACATCAACCAAGAGTTTAAACTATTTTTTTTTCTACTCTTAGTTTTTATTTAACATCAAAAGGTAAGAAAACAACTATTATCAGTGTCTCCCTACTCCCAGTTGAACATGTAGTATTCATCCAGTTGTGAGCAGGATAAATAAATAAATGTGGACATACATACTTGGTAGATCCAATTAGATCAAATTTCCCTGTTATGTCATGGGCTAGGGACAGAGTCATTCCATTATGCTACCCATCTGCCTTTATTGGGCTTATAGTTTTTAGAAAGGACTTGAATTTCCCATAGGGTACAGAATGGTAAATGCTTTACTACTGTATTTACTAAAGCTGAAAATTTGAAGGGATACAGCATATTTCAAAGGAATTAGGATTAAAAGACTTCTATGAACTCTTGCTTAACCAGAAAGTGTCCTTACTCAGTAACAACCCAAATCTTAAATGGTTTAGTACAATTTGGTTCCTTCAGGTGTTCATTGCTTTTGTATAGGGATGGAGGTAGTTTTTGTTTGCTTTTTATAGCACCATTAGGAAAAGTATTGCGTGGGCCAACCACTCTGGCCACAGATATTGGCCCATAAGAGTCTAACCTTCCAAGTCTGGTATCAGCAGATTTTATGTTTGTGTTGAAAATATCATTGAGCGTGGCTTATCTCCATATAACCCAGTTTGTGGCCTCACAGAGAATTTAAGCTGATGTCATCATTGTTGGGTGTCTAGGCTCTTTCTTGGGGTTAAATATTTGGCATGACCTCCATCCATGTCATATTGAACCAAAATTATCAGCATATGTGCTGGACACTGGGCCACATTTCTATAGCTGAAAGGCAAACAAAAATGATGAGACTCATTACCTGTAGAACCAAGGACATATTGTGTGATCAGTATGTTGATTAACATCAGGAAACTTTACTTGTGGGTATTATTAATGTCTATTAATAGAATGTAATCTTTTATACCTTGGCATGATGTCATGGGATAGGTTTACTTTTAAAAATCCTTCATTTTTCCTATCTAATAAATTCTGTTTATAAATATCCAGTTAGTGACACAAAGGTAAGATAAGAGCAATAGCACTGCTGTTTATATTGCTATACATAAAAAGTGCCAGCACTGTTATCAAGTACCATTAATAGTTCTGAATGGTGTCCAATGCAGCAATCTTTAATTTGAATATACCTCATATTGCTTTTCCTTCTTTACAAGTTTTTACTTTTTAATTGATTCTATAGTTTTTATTTAAAGTTGAAACAGAACTACTAGGGGAGCCACAATTCCTCCCTCCCTTTATAACAGTGGATGTGGAGATAGATTGACACCTGCCCAAGTAAATGACCTTCGTATATGATATGTTAATGACATAAACTGACCTTATGGGCTGCTCCTTTATATGAAGGAAATACAAAAGATGCATGTGTGCATGTACACACACTGCCAAGACGATGACAACAAACTTAGTAGAAATATTTCTTTCTTGCTTTTACTTGCTGAAAGCCAATGTTCAACAATGGCATCTCCATCTTTTAGTTGATCACCACATGCCTTCTGCACCACTTTTCATTGCAGCAGAGGAATGTACATGAAGAATAATTGAATTTGGGACCCAGTGTATATCATCCTGTCATGTTGTGTTTCCACATTGTCCTTTCCCAGCTTTAACGCTATCAAGAATATAAATCATTTTCTTCTTTGTCTTTGAGAGAGATAATTCCTTGGATCATTATATTATCCTGGTTCTAATCAATAAACAGCATACCTGTGCCTCAATGTTTCTTTCTACATAGGCCAGTATATGTAGCATTTTGGTGGCTACCATGTTTAGGTGTATGGTACTGCTTTGTGTTTGCTGTGGTCAAAAACAAAAAGATATTATCACATTAGCACTGACTGATCCTCAGTCATTGTTTGTGTATTATCATGTGTGTGTTTATTAAGGAGCTACTAAGTTCAAGGGGCTTTGAGAAAGAAACATATGACCGGGACATTGACCTTGTCCTCAAGGAATTTAAAATCTTGTTGAGGAGATAATACATGCTCCCAAATACTATAAAACATAGACAGAATTAAAAGTTACAAGAGCTACAGAGAGAGCATGATGGGAATTCAAAGCAAGGAATGGTTTCTTCCTGCAGTGAGGGGTCAAGTGTGGCCTTGAGATTGATTTTGTACATGAAGAGATGAGAAAGAACAGTATAAGTGGAAGATACAGGCTCTTATATGCCACATGTATCTGTATGATAAAGGATCTAGAATAGGGCATCTCTATGTTTGCTTGATATTCATTCTAATTGAGTGGTTCTCAAACCCCAGTGTGCCTAAGGATTGCTCTTTTTATAATTTCCAGTTTTGTAGGTCTGGGGTGTGGCCTAGTAATCAGCATTTATATACTATGTGTCTAGGGTAATTCTAATGCAGGTGACTTTGTGATGACACTTTGAGAAATACTGTGCCTGATTTTGTGAGGGTAAAGAGGTCAATATCTTTGAGCACAAGTGACCTGACTGCCACATAGGCAGGAAAAAAATAGAAACATAGAAGGGGCCAGAGCTCCTAATACGGGTTGATTACTTATACATCTTTTTACATTTTGTCTTCAAAATTTCTCTGAATGAGAGAATGCTTTGATTCTTACCTTGGGGTGAAGGCTATGAATGCATTTCAGCAGCAGAGTGTCTAAAATATTTCTAGTAAGTATGTGGGAAAATGAAGAAATGGCACAACATATTTAGTTTCTACAATTTAGACCTGTCCCAAGGTTCCTTGGCAACTCAGAAGCTCCCAAGAAAGAAGTGTCAACCTTTCAAGTGTCCATGTTTAATCACCTTTGAACAAAAAGCAAGCCTTTCCTTGGAGATCTCTGTTTTAGGGGGAGAGACTCCCTTCTTCCCTGTGTCTCTACATGTGTAGAGAGAAGGAGGTCATGTCTCTTCTTCATCCTGCATCTAACACTCTCCACTGCTGTCATTGCCAAGTTCTTTCATCAGGACCACCGTGTTGTGTGGTCAGTTTACTTCAGTCATCTCCTTACTGCAAGTCAATTGCAGTTGCCTGAAATACATTCAACAAGCTTTGTGCTATGTTTATGTCACTTTTGGCCAGTCTGTGAGTGTTCACACTCCTTGATGGTAGAGGTGAGATCAGCTTCCACTTTCCCAACCAGGGCTATTGAACAACACAGTGGGTTTCGCCAACAGACATTCTGTGGTGGGGACATTGTTGAAAATGTTTGACTCCCAACCACTACTTCCTAATGCTTTGCCATGCACGGAGCTCTCCTTATTTGCATAATAGAGCTTTCTGCAATTATAGTGTCCATCATGTCTGAGGTTGTAGCCAGATAAAGCAGCTGTTTCCCATTTACTTTAAAACGTCTGTTCTAGTCTTCCAGTGCAGACATCATCATAAGGTGGGGATACCTTTAGTAGTTAGACCAATTGGCTCATGGAATTAAGAGAGGGATAAATTTTTTATCTTTTCACATATGTGTGCCATAATATTAGTGGTTAAATACATCTTTTATCATTTTTTGAAGACTTGAAATATGATCTGTAATGCAAATAACTCTGCAACACTATAAAATATTTGCTTCCTCTGTTATTTTTATTTTATGTAAAAAGGATTGTACCATGAAAAGGAACGTTTAGAGGTCATGTGGTTTGTCCTTACAGTATAGCTATAAGCCATTCTAGGCAAATGGAAGTGTAGCTTGCTTCCAAGGGTATCCTGAAAAAATAATTTTTATAACCTTGAGGATGAAGCTGTGTCAACTATTTCTGTATCTCCTTCCTTACCTGGAAGTAGCAGAGGCTCAACAAATATGTGTCAAATAAATGAATTAAACTTTATTAAAAATACATTTAATTGGCTAGCCAGCAAGTTCTGAACACATATTTATGGAGTGGATGCATGGATGAAGGAATGGACGGACAAGCCACTAGGAGATTTTCTGATAAAGCTAAGCTGATTTTCTCATGTTACAGATGAAATCAGTTTCCCCTTATGCAGTTTTCAGAGTATAAGTGAGTTTCCTCAACTGGTCACCATCCCCTCCATATTTGAAGGAAGTTATTAATTTTTCTCTCAACCTACTGTTCTTCTGGCTGAGTAATCACAGCCATGTTTACCTTTCCTCATAGTTTCATCTTTCCAGGCCTGTAAAAGTCTCCCTGAATGAATCATAATCCTCTCTCTGTTGTAGAGCCCAGGCCTAGGTGTGCCAAAGTGAGATTTACAGAGGGATTAGTGGGCATTTTGTATCTAAACCTGGATGATGACAATCACAGACTTCATTAGTGCATAAAGAAAACCTTAAGACAATAGGGGTTTTGTTGGATTTATGGTGAGATTTTTTTTAAAAATCATGTTTGACTGCTGCTTGCCCAGTTGCTATTTCTAGCACTCCAAGATGTGATTAGACAGAAAAGAAGTCCGCTGCCTTTCACTTTTGGTTATTGAAAAAAAAAAAAAAAAAAACGCCAATAGTTTATTATGCATTTTCAAATAGCTTCCTCTAAGACCTGGAGGAAGATATCCCCCTGTTACATTTCTGTGGCTAAAAGATTGTCCTATAGCTAGAAAATATTGATTTGCTATTGTTTAGCCCCCAATGGATTGCTTCTTATCTTTAAGACTGAATTTTTGTTAGAATGAGAGTTGACAGAATTCAGATTTAGTCAAGTGAGCTATGTCAGGGTTAGTAAAACGTTAGATTCACAACAAATGGGATATTAACCTAGGAAATTTTGTGAAAAGACGTTATTTCAGGACTCAAGACCTTTGGGTGGTGTATGTTTGCAGAAGATAATTATTTAAATGCCTAAGTTTCCTTGAGGATGAGGTGAATTGATTTCCATAGATTTTTTTATACAGGTTAAATCATAAAACAGTCCAAATTTTCAACTGTAAGAAAAGAACCATTTCAAGTTTGATATACCCATATGCTGGATGATAATTCATTTTTCTTCTTGGTACTTTTTTGAAACTTCTAATTTTGTCTTACAATGACTTTGTGTTCCTTTTATGCATGCTGATATAATAAGTAAAAAAAGGACACAAAAGTAAATCAAGTATGCCCATTATTTTGTCACATAAAAAAATCATATACAAATTCTCCCTAAATTACGTTGGTTTGACTTGACAATTTCACTTTATATTGGTGTGAAAGTGACATGCATTCACTAGAACTTGTACTTTAAATTAGTAGTTAAAATGTCTCTTTGACTTCCAATATTTTTGACTTATGATGGATGAGTTTATGGGACATAATCCCATCATTAGTGCAGAAGCATCTGTATGTGTATATATATACACGTGTGTGTACACATGTATATATACATACATATGTGCAGGGAAAATAGCAGAAGGAAATACATCAAAATGTATTACATTGATAGTTATTATCAATGAATTTAAGATTATGAGCTGCTTTTAATTTATTTTTTATTCTCATCTATAGTTTTACAGCTTTCTCTAAAGATTACATGTATTGTGAATCAGGGCTTCTCAACCTTGACATATCTGGAGCCAAGAAGCGCTTTGTTGTGAGGGGCATCCTGACCATTATTCTGAGCATGCTTGACTTCTACCCCTTAGATGTCAGTAACACCCATTTCCCCATCATTATAACTACAAATGTTATCAGTCATTGCCTGGGGAGCCAAATCAGCCCAATTTGAGAACCACTGACATAAATTAAACAAATATTTCTTTAAGAAGAAATTTTTAAGTCCTGTAGACATAAAAGTAAGACTTAAATAAATAAAAACACGGTAAAGAGCAACATGGCTGGCACCTCACTGCTTTGTTCTTTCACCATCCTTCATATTCTACTTGGGGTTATGGTCTGTGGTGGTTTCTTGAGTTGTCAGGTGATGAATGTTGGTAAGCCACCAACTTCCCCCATTAAAGAAATATAGGACAGAATGCAACATGGACAAAAAGACTTCTTATATGTTCAAGCAAACATTAGCACTTAATGTGTGTGTAATAATAAGCAATAAACCTCTTACCAAATTAGCAATGGACTTAGAGTCCTTTCTTCTTTACTCTAAACTGGTCTGTGGATGCTGAGAAGTACAATAGGAAAGGAAAAATGGATCGGGCAGAAGTGTGAGGTGCTCTGTACCTAAACTCTTAGAATCAAAACTTTAAATTGTGTTCTGGAGACCCCTGTGTGTTGCAAAGTTCCTACTCAAAAAGAGGGCCTTCTCACTTTTGGAGAGCCCCTGTGCAGTAAATGGGTTAACCTAGCAGAAGTGGGGTATTCAAACCCTACATATTCCCCCAAATATACTACTCTTTGGCTGGCTTCTGAGAGATAACATCTAGGCCCTGGGAATACTTTGCCCATTAAAAGTGTCTGCGTATACCGGGGGTTCAGAGTCACACTAGACAGTTTATGTTAGCAATATGCATTTCATTAAGGGCCTTGGAACACCATGTGTCAATTTGACTTCTGGAGGGGCTGGAAACTAAACAACCAAGGCCAGCCACGTGAGTGTTCCCTGCCTGTTCACTGACCCCAAGCAAAAACCTGGGTAGGAGAGTTTCCCTGGTTGGTAATATTTTGTACTTGTCACACATCATTGCAGAGGGAATTAAGCACAATCTGTCCTACTTCTTTGGGATAGGAAAACTAAAAGTTTGCACCTGCTCTCTCATGGACCCCACTATATGTGTCTTTTTCTTTTGATGATTCTAATCTGTATTCTTTCAGTCTAATAAACCATAGCACGAGTATAATACTTTGAGTTCTGTGAGATTTTCCAGCAAATTATCATTCTTGTGGGTAGTTGTGGGGACTCTTGACACAGTGATATGTCCTTTAACTCATAGAGAGTGATGGAGAAGGTTATGGTTGAATTATGGTGTGAAGACTCCAAATCTATGGCCTTGCCTGGTACATGTCAACTCTGATTGGATGGAAGGCCTGAACTGGATGGTTGGACCTCTAGTAGGCAGGGTCTTGCCATGCTAGAAAAATGCTGGAGTCCAAGCACCTGATTGGGGGTAAGATGTACTGTATACCAGGATTCTAGCCATGTCAGGAGGTTCCTGGTCAATATTCCCTTCCCTTGGTGTCAGATGCATGGGTGCATTTGGCAGGATTTCCTTTGCTCCAGGCAAGTAGAACAGAGGCATGGTCTCTAATTGCCTTTGGTTCTCAACACTGCATGTTCCGAGCAATGTTTCTGAACTGCCTTCTATGCTTGTTGGTCTGCTCACACTTTGATGGAATTTTTTTTGTTGTTGTTGTCGTTTTTAGACAGAGTTTCACTCTGTTGCCCCTGGCGTGGTTCAAGCAATCCTCCTGCCTCAGCCTCTGGAGTAGCTGGGATTACAGGCCCCACCACATTTTCTCCCTATCCCTACCTTCCCAACTTCCTTTAACTAATGTTCTGGAGACTTTGCCAATGCAGGAAAGTCTACAGTGTGCTTCCAAAAGAAGGACGAGGATATCCCCATAGACCTGGAGGAGTTTACAACCCAGGGGAGAGAGACCATTTTAGATAACCATGACGTAGCTTTCAGGTTACAGGAAGCTTATGGAACATGAAATCAAACCTTGAAGCATGGTTAGGAGATGACAAGGCAAAGAACAGAGACTAAGAATGAATAGCACATGCATTAGCAGTCAGGCATGTGGCCAGGTCCACAGTGTACAGGCTGTATCACTTGAGCTAATTATGTTACTTCTCTGGGCCTCTTTTCTATCATCTGAAAAATAGGGAGAAAGATACATTTTTACCAGCACTGTTAAAAAATGGAACAAAAAGAATATTTAACATTGTTACAATGATTGGCTCATTTGCTCATTCATTCATTCAACAGATATGTTTGTTGTAATATCTACCATGTGCCAGGTGCTGGGCTAGATGCTGGGGATATAGCCAGAAATGATGTGGGCCTGGCCTTTATCCTCACAAAGGGGGATAAGGAGTCCTATCAACAGCATAGTTGTTGTCTCATAAGGAGAGGCAGACATGAGAAAGACCATGGTGTGATTGGGGAAGAGTAATTGGTTTAAGTTAAATTTACCTGTGCCTAGTGGCAGAGGGGACTGGAGGTTAGTGGAGGGAGATAAAACTAGAGGGGGCAGGTTGGAGCCCTCCTCACAGTTGCATTCCTACTGAAAACATTTTGAAAACCCTCAATATGTTTGGGATTATTCAACTATTTAAATAAACCAGAATAGGCTATTCTGTTGTGGGGATAATGGATAACACTTGGATTTGCATTTACCATGTTTTATTATCCAGATTTCAGTCTAAGATTAGGGAGAATACCATACCTTGATCTTCCGCCCCAGAGTGCTTTTGCAATGATGTTTGGACTTACTTTAAAGTCTTCTTGACTCACTGCAATGCATAGCTCATGGCAGCAGGCCTGGCACAGAATGGATGTTCAATAGATGTGTGTTGAGTGGTTGGGTGGGCAAATAGAGGGACTGATGCCCAGCAGGGTCATCAGAGTCAATCTAGCTCTACCCAGTTTCTCACAGAGCATTTTTCCACTTAACAGAAGAAGCCCTGACTTAGAAGTTAGGATATCTGGGTTTTAGACCTATCCCTGCCATTCATTTGTTTTGGAATGATGGGCCAGTCACAACTCCTCTGGGCCTGTTGTCCAACCTGCCAAATAATGGGTCTCCACTTCATGACCTCTGAAATCTCTTCCATGTTTCATATTCCATGATCATGTGGCTCCCAGAGATCATTTTCTCCACTTCCCCTGCCCCTGACACCTACAAGTTGTGTGAGTTGCTCACTAGCTTGCATTATGGGGAATTGAACTCAAACCAATTAAAAATAGAGCACATTGCGAAGAGTTTCAGTGGAGATGTCTGATCTCATTGTGCAAAGGGTTAGTGAAGAGGTAGTGAGAGGATGATGGTCTCTGGTCTCTGTTGGAATCGGCGTTTAATTCTTCTTTCCTTTCTATGTATTTTCATCATCTACCCATTGAGTACTTGATCATGGCCGTGCATGACGAAGAGGAAGAATTAACTCTCACCTGACCTCTATTTAAATGATACCCCTTAGTATTGACCTAGTGTGATTCTAAATTCTGCCCTAATAAGGCAGTTTCTACCGCCTTTTTGATCTATGACATGTTCCGCTTCCTGAATTGGGCAGTGGACTTGGATGTGTCAAGACATGTCCCTTAGCAACATTGGCATTTCTTTTTTTGGACACTTACTGATTAAGCCCACAGCACTGGGGAGAAAGAACTGAGCAGCCAATGACTGTAGGTTTCCCAGTCCATTTCAGTCATCCCACACAAAACTAAAATCACCATAAGAAATCCTTGTGCATATGTAAGATTCTGCATTTTCAGCCCTGGAATATTCATTCAGTTTTTATGCATCAGATTATGCACATACCAATAACTCTCTAATTTATGGATGCTTGCTATTAGGTTTTGTTGAAACTAGTTCTTTCCGAAAGGAACCAGCCTTTGTTCTTAAAAAAAAAAAAAAAAAAAAAAAAAAGAATAAACCACACAAGGTGAATTTTCCTATAACTAATTTCAAATGTGGAGTTTTCAAGGTGTAATTTAGATGCAGCTACAATGGTTTATGGCCACAGAAAGTGTAGATGTGTGGATGGGAGAGGCTACAAGGTACTTCTGAATGACTGGAAGCCAGACTCCGAAGGGAAAGAGCCAGGGTGGGGATTTCAGCTTGGTTTCACATCTCTACCTCTAAGGCATTAGACGCTGCTAATTCTTCAAAAGCCAAAGATTTGTTTTACAGAAGAAATTCTGATTTGATTAAGATATTGCTTCCAGACTTAATGTTCCTTTAGCAAATCATGCCTACATCCATGATTGGAAATAAACTGCATGTTATCTAAGCATAAAAACGCCACATGATTTGGAACTATTCTACAGAAGTAATATTTAGTGTAATTACAGTACATTTAGATTAATTATAGCCCTGGTTCCGGGCGCCACCATACTTAAGGTCGTATCAGCATTTTCATTATTAACCCTGTGTGGAATAAGTTTATCCACTGGCTGTATAATTTTTACTCAAGAAAATGTTTGTGTTCTACATAGGACTGGGTCAGATTGAATGACCTTTCTACTTTTAGGGTAACTTTTTCAAGCTATCCTTTCAGAGAGATTACTATCTTCAAGATTGATGTGTACAACATCGAAATAGAGATTAATTTGGAAAACATGGAAATGGTCATGATGTTTAGTTACGAAGGCTAGCTTGCTATCCACAGCTTGTGCCTCTCTTTGGTATAGCATTGACCATGAAGTGAAACCTGGAGGCCATTTAACGGCCATCTCCAGATCTTCTCCATCTGAACTGAACGTGGCTTCACTCAATTTGGGCCTGTAGTGAGAAACTGCCTGATCCCAACAGTGCCGCCTGCCCAGGCTGGTAGCAGTTTGCAATTTCATCTTTGTGAGTGGCCTTTAGACTCTGTGTCTGGTTCTTTTCAAATATCATTCATTACTGGCCTCAGGTTTTCATTTCTTGATGGCAGTAGTGACTGTGATTTTTTTAAAAAAGACAACCAAATAGTACTTTGGAGCCAGATTTGGCAAGTAGGGAGGCCGATAAGGTCGAATATATATTTTACTAAAAATGAGCTGCAGCTGTAAAATAATGAGCCTCATTTTCATGCAGGGGTCATAACTGTGGCTGAAGGTAATTCCTGCAGAGGAGGTCCAAGCCCGAGTGAGCAATGCGAGTCTCCTTGAAAACAGCGCGGAGTTTCCTCATGGTGCTGTTTTGAAGTAGTTGGCATTCATTTGAGTGTCAAATGTCTGGTAGTTTTTTATATAAGAGTCTCATTATTTTCTAATTCTACTTCATGTAAAAAAAAAAAGGAAATTTCATTAACATTGTAAGTAATGAGCTGTAATGACGATAAAAATTGTTATGACCTGTATCTTATTCTGTTTCACTATTGCCATAACAGAATATCTGAGACTGGGTAATTTATAAAGAACAGAGATTTAGCTTTTACAGTTTGGGAGGCTGGTAAGTCCAGGACTGATGGGTTTAGTCATCCCATGGTGGAAGGCAGAAGGGCAAGTGTGTGTGTGTGAGAGAGAGAGGAGAGAGGAAGAAAGAGGGTGAGGGGCGAAACACTGTCACCGGGGATTAAGTTTCAAACACATGAACTTTGGGGGACACACTCAAAGCATGGCAACCTGTCAGACATGTTGAAGACATTTTCTAAAATATCTTTGTACAAGTGAATGGAAAAAAGTCTCAAAAAATAGTTGCGAGTGCTCTGGCCACTAGCATCATTTTATGGAGCACTTACCATGAGACAGGCAAGGTGTTTTCCGTGCTTTCGCTCATTTGTCCACAGCTTTTTGAGAATCTTAAGCATCCATCCTTTAAATGATGCCAATTATGTTCACAGAGAGGTTAAATAACGTGTTCCAGGCACACAGCTTGTAAAAGGCTGATTTGCGATTAGGACTCAGGCTGATCTGACTCCGAGCCTGCCCATTTTGCCCCACCCGATGCTTTGTTCCACTTAATAAACACACGCATTGTGGGGAGAGCCACACTTTACTGCCTTCCAGCATTCTAGCTGTTCTCTTGGTTGATGGAGGCAAAAATAGGGACTGTTCAGCCATTTTTTTTTTTTTTTTACACAGAACAAGTTATATTAAATGAACAAAGAATCAGGGCAAATGTAGTAAATTTTTCAAGCCCTCACTCGGTTTTATTTTTCCCCTTTCTATTTTGCCTTTTCCTGGTGTTTGTGCAGGTGAGTAGCTCTTATCAGGAACCAATGAGGTCATAAATCTGGACTGAAATCTGGAGTTGTAAGAGTGAGAGGCCATGTTGGGGGCCTGGGAGTTTTCCCTGCCCAACATGCTGCACCTTCCAAGTGAGAAGCCAGAGGCTTGGGTTGTCTCCCCATAGATAGTTCTGCCATTTATGAGGTGGCCTCCCAATCCCCATCTTCCCCATTTAAAAAGAAAGAATATTTACAAAAAATAATAGAGAGCCCACATGCTCTTATGTCTGTGTGTAAACATATAAGAAAAGAAATGTAAAAGGATGTGCCAAACAAAAGCACCTCTTGGTAATAACAATGTAATGTAAAAATTACAGCCTGGATTCTTGCAAATGGCTCCATCCCCTGTCTTGGAGAGACTGGCACCAGCTCTTTAGCTTTACTCAGTGCCAAGTGCACTGTTAGTAAAAGGGAGAAAAGTAGCAGTGGATGCCATTTAGCTTTCTGATGACTGGGTGTGGCCGTTTTCACAAGTACTAACTTCACTTAGAGGAAATCCATTTACAGACACCAGGATCTGAGGCAGCAGCTGGGAGTGAGCTGGGTCTTCCATTCTCATCTCCTGGTCCCTTCCACGTGCCTGTGGGAACAGCTAGTTTGGCAGTTGGACTTCATCTGTTCTAATTGACTGGGTGGGAAAATGGACTTTCTACTCCCTCATTATGCAGATTACTTGGCTTAGGGAAAGGCCCTGACTAGGGCTACACTTTAAAAACCAAAAAATCAGTAATCAAGATGAATCATATTTTAATGTTGCATTTGTAGAAAATAAAAATCAATTCAAAAAAAAAAAAAAACCATAGTGAACAAATGTCTAATTTTTAAACAAAGTCAGGATCTGTAACTGCCATTCTGAGCCATGTTGGAGACCAAGGCAAAAGGAACAAATAATGTACTAATTTTGATTTTATTATAAAAATATTGCATTCAACTTTTATTTATCTTCATGATTGAGTTTTGGGCACCTCCTGCTGTCCCTCAAAGACCAGCTCTAATGTCATCTCTCTGGAGATTTCCTGATTTCTTTCTCTGCATCCCCTACCTCCAGTCTGAATGTAATTCGCTTCCAGCTGTCCACAACACTTTCTGCAGTTCTTCTAGGGATTCTGACATAGTAGACCATAATTATTTGTTTGGAATATCTGCATCTTTCAGAAGACTATGGCTTCCCTGGGCATAAAGATCCCGCCAGCCAGACATACAACAGGAACTCAAAAAATATTTACTGGTTATTAAAAACAACAGTGAATAAATGAGCTAAAGGGATAAATGAAAATAAACTTAAGGTTTTCTAGTGCTTTATTAGTGGGTTGACATTTCAACAATTACTCCTAAATATACCCTAGGGTCAGTTTTGACCCTTAATTTGGGAAACTGAAGCTGCACAGAGAGAACTGTTTCTAGAGTTGTTCCGTTGTACCCATCTCACAGGAGTCTTGTTTGCTGGGTGGTAATGATAAAGTC
>CAUYPK010070986.1:0-17869 GCA_963574355.1 Loris lydekkerianus | reverse complement strand
GCATGTCAAACTTAGACTTCTCCACCATGGAATATTATGCAGCCTTAAAGAAAAATGGAGACTTTACCTCTTTCATGTTTACATGGATGGAGCTGGAACATATTCTTCTTAGTAAAGTATCTCAAGAATGGAAGAAAAAGTATCCAATGTACTCAGCCCAACAATGAAACTAATTTATAAGCTATAACCCAATTATAACCTAAGAATATGGGGAAGGGGGGGGGGGAAAGAAAGGAAGGAGGATGGGTGGAGGGAGGGTGATTGGTGGGACCACACCTACGGTGCATGTTACAAGGGTACATGTGAAACTTACTAAATGTAGAATGTAAATGTCTCAACATAATAACTGAGAAAATGCCAGGAAGGCTATGTTAACCAGTGTGATGAAAATATGTCAAATGGTGTATAAAACCAGTGTATGGTGCCCCATGATTGCATTAATGTACACCTGTATGATTTAATAAATAAAAACACTTAGACTTTTCATGGATTTGACACTCAAAGATCAGCCTGGCTGGTCATGGAGCCTTTAGTTCACACTTGGTTCTCTTGAGGTTTTTTTCTTTTTTTTTTGAGACAGAGTCTCACTATGTCTCCCTCAGTAGAGTGTCGTGGTGTCACAGCTCACAGCAACCTTTAATTCTTAGGCTTAAGAGATTCTTTTGCCTCAACCTCCCAAGTAGCTGAGACTACAGGTGCCCACCACAATACCCGGCTATTTTTTGTTGCAGTTGTTTAGCTGTTGTTTAGCTGGCCCAAGCAGGGTTCAAGCAGGGTTCAAACCCACCAACTTTGGTGTATGTGGCTGGCGCCTTAACCACTGTGCTACAGGCACTGAGCCTCTCTTAAACTTCTGAAGACTGCTACACTTTTGTTTTGAAGACTTGCTTTGTTGGCTTTGAAAAATACAATCTGGTTTCTTGTCTTTGTAAGTTATTTCATCCATCTGCCTGTAGGCTCACAAAGATTACCAATTTGTTGATGGTGCCCATAGCTCAGTAGGTAGGGCACTGGCCACATACACCGAGGCTGGCGGGTTTGAGCTTGGCCCAGGCCTGCTAAATAACGACAACTGCAACCAGATAATAGCCGGGTGTTGTGGTGGACACTTGGAATCACAACTACTTGGGAGGCTGAGGGAAGAGAATCACTTAAGCCGAAGAGTTGGAACTTGCTGTGAGCTGTGAAGCCACATCTCTCACCGAGGGTGACATAGTGAGACTGTTTCAAATATAAAATAAAATAAAATAGAATTGTTTTTCTAGGCTATGTCTTAAAATTATTGTTTTTATTTTCCCAGGTGTTCAGTCAACATGGAAAGTCACACTCATTTGGACAGTTCCCTCAGACAACAGTTTAAAATACTGGTTGATTCACCTCTGCTAACACTTTCTTTTTTTGAGATGGAGTCTCACTTTGTTGCCCTGGGTAGAGTACCGTGGCATCACAGCTCACAGGAACCTCAAACTCTTGGGCTTAAGTGATTCTTTTGCCTCAGCCTCCCAAGTAGTTGTGACTGCAGATGCTCACTACAACGCCTGGCTATTTTTATTTATTTTTAATGTATTTTTTAATTAAATAATAACTGTGTACATTAATGCATTTATGGGGTACAATATGCTGATTTTATATACAATTTGGAATTGCTTACATCAAATTGGTTAGCAAAAATTTTTTTTCTGAGACAGTCTTACTATGTCACCTTTGGTAGAGTGCTGTGGCATCACGGCTCATAGTAACCTCAAAATCTTGGGCTTAAGCGATTCTCTTGCTTCAGCCTCCCAAATAGCCGGGACTACAGGCACCCGCCACAATGCTCGGCTTTTTTGTTGCATTTGTTCTTGTTGTTTAGCTGGCCTACGCTAGGTTTGAACCTGCCAGCCTTGGTGCATGTAGCTGGTGATGTAACCACTGTGCCACTAGCACTGAGCCCAGTTAACATTTTTAGAAATGCGGTCTCACTCTAGCTCAGGCTGGTCTTGAACACATGAGCTCAGGCAACCCACCTGCCTCAGCCTGCCACAGTTCTAGGATTTATGGATATGAGCCACCTTGCCCAGCTGTTCTGCTAACATTCTTAAATCACTATCTAATAGTATTCCTTATTGGCCTGTCTTCCACTTCTGCCATTGCTTGATAGTTTTATTTGATGTTGTCTTTTTTCTTTCTCTTTTTTTTTTTTTGCAGTTTTTGGCTGGGGCTGGGTTTGAACCTGCACCTCTGGTATTTGGGGCCGGCACCCTACTCCTTTGAGCCATAGATGCCGCCCAATGTTCTGTCTTTTCATTCTCTTGGTTGTTTTCCAGCCTTCGATGCCTTCTCAAGCCTCCATGGTAGTCTCTGTCACCTTACAACTCAAAACGGTTTTTTCTTTTTCTTGTTTACTTCTTGAATTCAATCAGCTGGTTTTCAGTTCTGTTTTTGTCCACTCTTTTTTTTTTTTTTTTTTTTTTTTTTTGAGACAGTGTCTCACTCTGTCACCCTGGGAAGTGAGACTGTCTCAAAAAGTGTGGTGTCAGCTTTAGCTCACAGCAACCTCAAACTCAACCCCAACCTAACTCTTGGGCTCAGGTGATCCTCTTGTCGCAGCCTCCCGAGTAGCTAGGACTACAGGTGCCCACCACCACACCAGGCTATTTTCTCTATTTAGTAGACACTGGGTCTCATTCTTACTCAAGCTGGTCTCAAACTCTTGAGGTCAGGCAATCCACCTGCCTTGGCCTCCTGAAATGACAGGATTACAGGCGGGACCACCATGCTGGCCTTATTTTGTTTTTTACTTGAGACAGCATCTTGCTGTCAGCCAGAGTGCAATACAATAGTGTCATGATAGCTTATGGTACCCTTGATTTCCTGGGTCAAGTGATCCTCCTGCCCTCAGCTTCCTGTGCAGCTGGGACTCGAAGCCACTGTGCCGGTCCTGTTCTTACTTTATGAACCTATTTCAATATGGTTTTACTGTGTTCAAATGCTTCTTGGAACAAACCTGGCTGTCTTCTTTGGCCTCATGGTAACGTCTCTTGAGAGAAGCTGTCCTCTGTGGACAGGTGTGGAATCCTGTGGTGCAGCCCCCAGCATCCTGCCTATCTCCCCTCCAAGCCTTATAGGAGTCTGAGTGGGCAGGTAACTAAGACCCCACAAGGGTATTTGGGGATTTCTCCTTCTCACTTCGGAGTGTGGGTACGTGCTGTGGACTTGTTCTTCCCGCCTGTGTTTTGGGGAGAGAAAACACCAGAGAAGGGTGGTAGGGAGCTGTCCTTGACTTCAGCCACCTGGAATTCCTATTTCATTATTTTCAGGAATTGTGACTGATTTTCAACGTTGTCTTCTTGGCCCTAAAGAGATTTTTTCTTCTCTGCTCCATTAACAGACATCGGGTTTCCTGGCTTGTGCTGTGAGATACAGCCAAGACCAACCCCTTTAGGGGCAGTGACACTGAGTTTCTTAGACGCACTTGCACAAGCAAGGTACCTGTCACCTCCAGCTGCATGCAAGTGACCTCTCTGCATCTCTGAAAGGTCAATGGCTTCCCTTGCTCTACACCCAACTGCAGCCATACCCTTGTTCAGCTGGGTCCTTTTCTCCCCTAACCCTGCTGTGTCCACACCCTCCCCACCAACCCTCCAAAAGAGGATGACAGCTTGAGTTGTTGCCCATCCTTGGCCCTGTCTCCTGGAATAGACCAGACACCAGACTCAGGATTGGTTTCATTTTTCTTTTATTTTTTAAAAAAAGCCCCTAAATTCTATGGCTTCAAGGGAGCATCAGAGAAACGTAAATGCCATTTCTGTACACTTTGTAAAGCAAGAACTAGACTCACACAGCCACCGCCCCAGGCACGGCCCCCAGCTGCTCTGCTCTGCCCTGGCAGCCTCAGGGACCCCACTGGGGACAACCCTGCCACCTCCTGTGGCTGCCCCCACACCCCACAGGTTTCTGGGGACTTTAAGGCATTTTGTCTCCCGCTCCTTTGCCAGGTGGAGCACAAAGAGAGAAGCCACTGCTCACAGTCCCAACTCAGCAGGGCCTGGCACCTATGCACAAGATCAGGGGACATAGCCAGCCTACCCCACCTGGCAGGACCCCGCCAGCGCTGAGCCAGCTCAAGCTTTGGTGCAGCATTTGGTTGGGGTTAGCTTCGGCATGGCCCCAGCCCTGCCTACCCCTTTGGTTTTGGGGTGGCCCAGGGATCATCTCACCTGTGGCAGCAGTGCCTATGCCTCCTCTCCCAGGTGGGTGGAGGTAACACAGCCTGAAGCACCCCTCCTAGGCCAGGCCAGGCCTGCCCTCCCCTCGAGAAAACAGCCTTTGGATCGAGGGAGACAAGCTGGACTTTATGACGACAATAGGGGTGGCTGGAGGGGGCGGGTCCTCCGGGATCACACTACTCACTTCAGCAAAGAAATGGGTGGGCAAAGGGAGGGGGTGGGGTGGGCCTCTGTTTTTTTCCTTTTTTCTTTGTTTTAAATAGTTAATGCTCTTGGAGGGGAGGACTAGACACAGGTGTAGAAATTTCGGCCAAAGTCTTACATGAAAGAAGTGACCCCATGTCCTTGGGGTGGGGGCCAGTGGGCCGATCCAGGCCCTGGCAGCCCCTGCAGTCTGAGACCCAGCATTGGGCCAGAAGCTGGGCCTGGGCCACTGTGGGTAGGCCCTGAGGGCCTCATGGACAAGCTCTAGCCCTAAGGGGCTACACCCAGATTCACAGCACTGCATTTGCCCAGGGGTCACTTGTGCCGCTGCAGCGATTTTCTCTTTCTCCTCTTGAAGAAACAGCAGCATCTGGGGAGAAAGAAGGCTCAGGGTCGGAAGAGGTGGGCATGGGGTGGCCTCAGGCCCCTTACCCCCACACTCAGGGCACTGAACATCCCACCCACCAGCAGCTGCCCAAGAGCCTTACTTGGTGTCATCAGTCACCTCCACCTCTGCAGGTGCAGTGATGGGGGCATTGGAGTGACCAGCTGTAGGGTCGTCGGCGTTCAGCTCCCCATTGGTAGAGTTCAGCGCCTGGTAGAAGTTAGGGGAGTCATGCTGGCGTCCACAGCCCTACCTGGTTTGGGGTCCCTGCCGGTCCTCACCTGGTTTTTGTTGTGCAGCTGGGCTTTGTCCCGAAGCTGAGGCTGGGAGGGCAGGTCAGTGTGGACGGTGCCGATGGGTGTTGGCTACGGTGGAGAGGGGTGATCAGGAAAGACTGTTGGGATGGGCCTGAGGAGCCAGACTCCTCCACCTCTAGCAGGGCTTCCTGGCCCAACCCTACACTTACCAGGGGCTTGCCAGCCCAGTCGTACTCATAGTCGAACACGAAGCCACTGCGGTCAAAGAGGTCGGTAAAGAGCTTCCGCAGGTAGTCATAGTCTGGCTTCTCGAAAAAGTCCAGGCGCCGCACGTAGCGCAGGTACGTGGCCATCTCCTCTGCGGAGAGAGCGCCAGCGGGCCTCGGCGAGGGCAGGGGTTGCGGGGGTGGGGCGGCAAGCGCAGGGGCCCCTTACCTGGGAAGTTCTCACAGAGCACCTCGATGGGCGTAGCCCGCTTGGTGTCCCCAATTTTCTGGTACCGCTCCTTGAGCGTGTCAGCCTATAGATGAGGAGCTGAAGTCAGCCTGTGCTCCTGCCACCCTGTGCCGCCAGCCGTGCCCCCACACTCCCACTTTGAGCTCCCACCCAGCCCACCACACACCACCTGCCCATCAACTCTGTGCCCATGTTGAGCCCCTATCCCAAGCCCCCAGCCCCACCCTGCACATACCTTGAGCCCCTGCCAAGGCAGGCTGCCACGCAGGAAGTACATGAACATGTGGCCCAGGGCCTCCAGGTCATCGCGGCGGCTCTGCTCTGCACAGGGACAGGAGGCTCAGAGTCTGCTCACCCCCCCCCCCCACACACACCTTTGTGCCCCTCAGGCACTCACCTTTGCCCAGGTGTGTGTTGATGCTCATGTAGCGTGCTGTGCCTGTCAGGCTCTTGTGCTCACGGTACGGGATGTGCTTCTTGGTCTCGGGGTCAATGTACTCCTTCGCCAGCCCAAAGTCGATGATGTGGATGGCGTGCTGCCGCTTGGTCCCCGGGCGCCCCACCAGAAAGTTCTCAGGCTTCACATCCCGGTAGATGAGGCTCTTGGTGTGCACGTACTCCATGCGTGTGATCTATGGGTAATTCGGCCTTAGCATCCCCAAGGCTCAGAACCTAGCCCCTTCCTGCCAGCCCCCCTACCCCAGCAGCCCCTTCCTCCATGCAGGCCCAGCCCACCTCTCCTGCAGACCCTCCCAGCCTGCCCCCACCTCTCCCCGCGCCCACCAGCTGGATGGCGATCATGAGCACCGTCTTGAGTGTGAAGGTGCGGTCGCACAGGTCGAACAGGTCCTCCAGGCTGGGTCCCAGCAGCTCCAGCACCATGGCATTGTACTTCCCGCATGGGCCAAAGTAGTAGACCTGAGGGACGCCCTCTGCAGGGAGCACAGACACACAGGTGCAGGGACAGCCCAGGCTGCCCCCACGACAGCTGCCCCAGGGCCCAGCCATACCTGCGGAGCTGAGCTGCTTGTAGAACCGATACTCCAAGTGCAGCTGCGGGGCCCGAGACTTGATTGGCTCCTAGGGGTGGGGGGATAGGAGCCCACGTCACCCCCGCCTCACTTGAGTTCCAAACCCACAGTGTGGCTGCTGGCTGGTAAGGGAAGGGGCGACCTACTCACCAGTTTGATAGCCACGTATTCGTTTGTGTAGAGATTCTTCCCTGTGGGAATAGAGGGACATAAGGTTGTCAGGGTCCTAGCCATCCCCAGAAGGGTACCTTCTGGGGAGCCTGCCAGATATCCTCTCCTATCTTACATCCCATCCTGTGAGTTCATCCCCAAATCCATCTCTGGTTAAGAAGCCTTGGTTCTCAGCATGCCCCTACCCTCCCAGATGCATCTCTCCTGTGCTCAAGCTTGAGGTTCTGATCCCAAGCTAGGACCCCCCCATCCCCTTAGCTTGGGGATCCCCTGAGTCCCAGCACAGCCTGCAGGACTCTGTAGCCCACATGGGCTAGAAGACAGACAGACAGACTCCCTTGCCCACGCAGGATGTCCAAGCCTTAATCCACAAAAATGCAAAAAGCAGGAGTTTCATAACCACCCAAGGACAGCTTTTCTCCCATTAGTCTGAGAGGAAGGAGGTGGTCAGTCCCTAATGCTTACAGAGGCCTGAGGGGACAAGTTCTGGAAGACAGCTTAGTCAAGGCTGCTATGACCCCACCGTGGTGGCTCAGTACCCCTCAAGGGTCAGCCTAGCTGCAGACAGGGCCCTCTGGCTTCACTGTGTCTACAGCACTGCCTGCCTGGGCTGTGTTTACAGTCTGCAGGACTCCAGATGACAGCTCCCAGGACAAGAGGGGCCCCTCTGGGCTGGTTCCTGAGTTTGGACAAAGAATAGGTCTGCCTCTGAGTCTTCCTCTACTGTTTTCTTCTCAGAGTTTCAAACACAGAAAAACAGAAAGGACTGTGCTCCCCATTGAGACTATGTTCGTACAACACACTTCAATCCATCTCATTTACAGAGGCATCTCCAACTTTTAGACACCAGCAAGCTCCCCCCTCAATATTTCCTCCTGCAGGTTCAGTTCAATGTTTACATAGTCCTTCCTTTTCCATTTGGAGGTGAAATTTACATAGGGGATGCCTGCATCTCAAGAGCACTGTCTGATGAGTTTTGGCAGAAGCATGCTGCTATTGAGAGCCAGACTGAGTCAGCATGTATGTGCACACTCACCACCACCACCACAGCAGACTCCTGCCTGCTTACACCTTTACCACCCAAGCAGCAGCCCGTAGGTGGGGTGGCCTGGTATGTTCCCACCTGTGTGGCCCCTCTTGCCAGGTGTGATAGCATGTCATCTGTGTCACTATACATCCTGGTTTGTTTTTATTTTCTGCGGAGCAGCCTTCCAGCAGGGAAACAGGCTCTGTTACCCTCCATCCCTAGCATATGACTGCAGAACTGCAACAACACTACCAGGCAAGGCTTCCTGTGGGCAGCTGTTGCCTTCTGTGGCAGAGATGCCCGTATGTTCTGACAGGCATGTAGTGTGACTTGCTGAGGGATGAGCTGCTGTCCCCTGAGGCTGGTGAGGCTGAGTGAACCTCTGCCTGTGTGCTCCAGCCACAGTGTTTTAATCTCTGCCTACTTTTAACTGGATGTCGTCTTACCATCGAGCTGTGGTTCTTTTACATATCCCAGACATCAGTGGTTTGTCAAAGTGCTGCTCTGCAAATCTCTTTCCCTGTCTGTGGTTTCCTGTTCATGTTCTTAGCCTCTATGAACAGACCTTTTAGACTTTGGAGACATCTAGCTAATCAATGTTTTCCCTTTTCTTTTCTTTGAGACAGAGTCTCACTTTGTTGCCCCTGGTAGAGTGTCCTGGTGTCACAGCAACCTTAAATTCTTGGGCTCAAGTGATCCTCTTGGCTCAGCCTCCCAAGTAGCTGGGACTAAAGGCACCAGCTATAACACTTGGCTATTTTTTAGAGATGAGGTTTTGCTCTGGTTCAGGCTGGTCTTGAACCTGTGAGCTCAGGCAATTGACCTGCCTCGGCCTCCCACAGTGCTAGGATTACAGGCATGAGCCACTGCACCTGGCTACTCAATGTTTTCTTTTATGGGGAGTGGTCAGGTGCTCTGGGTTCTGAAAGCCTCACAAAGGCCTCCATGCACAGTTCCAGTTATGCAGGCAGCAGAATCTTCTAGGCTGGACTATCAGCTGAAAGAAGATTCTGATAGGCCCATAGGATAGAAGACACTGGAGTCCTAGCTGCTCAGAGCTTGGAGACCTCCCTGAAATCCAGCTGAGAATTCAGAAAGTCACACACTTTAGGGAAAGGGCTCCTCTAGCTCTGGAACAATATTCACTCTCTGACCTGCCCCCAAAGAGCTGAGAACCAATCCCTGACAGAATCAAAATGAGCCACTGGAACAAACTGCAACACTCAACTCTGCAAGATAGCATGATCCACACTTAGATTTTTTTTTTTTAAAGAGACAGGATCTCACTCTATTGCCCAGAGTGGAGTATAGCAGCACAGTCACAGCTCACTGCTGCCTTGAACTCCTGGGCTCAATGGATTGTCCTGCCTCAGCCTCCTAAGCAGCTGGGAATAATACAGGTGTGAGCCACCATGCCCAGCTCTCCACATTTAATATATAGCATCCACAATATCCAACTTACAGTAGAACTTTACCAGACATACGAAAAAGGAAGAAAATTTGACCTGCTACAAGTGAATAAGAAGTCAGTGTTGGCCCGGCACCCATAGCACAGTGATTATGGCGCCCGCCGCATACATTGAGGCTGACAGGTTTGAACCCGGCCCCAGGGCCAGCTAAACAACGATGACAAACTCAACAACAATAAAAAAAATAACCAGGGGTTATGGTGGGCACCTATAGTCCCAGCTACTTGGGAGGCTGAGGCAAGAGAATTGTTTAAGCCTAAGAGTTTGAGGTTGCTGTGAGCTGTGATGCCACGGCGACAGCTTGAGACTCTGTCTCAAAGGAAGGAAAAAAAAAAAAGTCAGTGTTGTCACAGGCACTGGCATTTAAAACAGTTCTCTGGCTTGAATGTTTCCCCTAAAGTTCACATGTTACAAACTTGTTCCTCAATTCCACAGTGCTAGGGGACTTGGGTCAAGAGGGCATGGCCCTCATAAACGGATTAACACAATCATCATGGGATTGGGTTTATTACTACAGGAGTGGGCTTCTAATAAAAGGGTGAGTTTAGGCTGGGTGTGGTGCCTCATGCTTGTAATCCTACCACTCTGGGAGGCCAAGGTGGGTAGATTGCTTGAGCCATGGGTTCTAGACTAGCCTGAACAAGACTGAGACCTTGCCTCTAAAAATGGCTGGGCGTTGTGGTGGGCACCTGTAGTCCCAGCTTCTGGGCAGGCCCAAGAGTTTTAGGTTGCTGTGAACTTTGATGCCATGGCATTCTACCGAGTGGTAGAATTTCTCAGTGTGGTATTCTGTTTATTTTTCTGAGACGGAGTCTCAATATGTCGCCCTCAGTAGAGTGCTGTGGCATCACAGCTCATAGCAACCTCCAACTCTTGGGCTTAAGCAATTCTCTTGCCTCAGTCTCCCAAGTAACTGGGACTACAGGCACCTGCCACAACGCCCAGCTATTTTTCTATTGCAGTTATAATTATTGCTTAGCTGGGCTGGGCTGGGCTGGGCTGGGTTTGAACCCATCAGCCTCAGTTTATGTGGCTGGCACCGTAACCACTATGCTATGGGCACCAAACCAGTATGGTATTCTGTTACAGCAGTACAACACAAACTAAGACAAACACCTATTAACACTATGAACATGTTCAAGGATTTAAAGGAAAAAATGGCTAAAATGAATGAGGAGATGGGAATCCTCAACAAAGAATGCAAATGGAACTGGCAAATACCATCTTGGAAATGAAAAATTCAATGGATAAACTTAATATACTAGACACTGTGAGAAAAAAAGGCTGAGCTTACAGCAGACAACAGAAAGTATCTAGACCAAAGCAGAGAGAGAATACAAGATGAAAGAAAATGAAAAGACCTCGAGGGACCTCAGGCAGAATCAAACACTCCCATCAAACATGTAATAATGAAAGTAAGTTTGAGGGAGAAAAAATATTTGACAAAATAGCAGCTAAAATTTTGCCAAATTTAATGAAAAAGCATTAATGTACACATCCAAGAACCTCAATGAATCCTGAGTAGGATAAACACAAAGAAAACCATGCCTAAATATACCATTAAAAAAAAAAAAAAAAAAAAAAAATGACAAGGGGGCGGTGCCTGTGGCTCAGTGGGTAGGGTGCCAGCCATATATGGAGGGTGGTGGGTTTGAACCTGGGCCCCAGCCAAACTGTAACAAAAAAAATAGCCAGGTGTTATGGTGCGTATCTGTGGTCCCAGCTACTCGGGAGGCTGAAGCAAGAGAATGGCCTAAGCCCAGGAGTTGGAGGTTGCTGTGAGCTGTGAAGCAATGGCACTCTACCAAGGGCAATAAAGTGAGACTCTGTTTCTAATAAATAAATAAAGACACATTATACACAAGGGGACAATGTTGAAAAACATGACTCATCAAGGAAATGGAAAATTGAACCTGAAATGGGTACCACTGCACACCCACCGTGCCTCCACTTATGGATGCCTGACAGTTTAGAGCTGGGCAGAGTTGGGATGCCTGGCACTCCCCATGCCACCATAGCAGGGGCTTCAGGTGGAAGAGCGTGGGGGAAGTCAGCATTACAGTTTCTCAAGCACATAATGCTACATGGCCTAGCACTTAATACACACACATGCATCACACACACGTCTGCGTGCACACGCATACACATGGGCCTCACAGAGGGATGACCAGGACAGTTCTATAAACAACAGAAATCTAGAAACACCCCAATGTCTCTGAGCAGGGTTACAAATGAAGAGAACACAGGGTACTCCACAACTAGACACCCTCATGGCACTACTCAATGAGCAACTACTGATTCATGCAACACAGTTGCCCTTGAATGCACACTGAGCCCATGAAGCCAGACTGAAAAGAACATACACTGAAATTTTTTTAAACTTCAAAATAAACTTCCTTCTGCCTAAGGGGACCTGTGCAAAGGACAGCACCTGTAATGGCCACTGAACAGTATAGGGCCCCCAGAACAGTACAGAGCTACCTTGTACAGGCTACAGGAGCTGTAGGTCAGAAATGTGTACATGTATAAGGGTATTTGTGTGTGCACTTAACGTGTGCAGTTGTGTATGTGCATGCCTACATGCACACGTGTACACATGTGACATGCATGTTTGTGTGCACGTCTGTGCATATGCATCTATGTGTTTGTGTGTGCATATGTATGTGTCACGTCCATACGTGTGTCTGAGTGTATGTACACATATATGCATATCCTGTGGGCAGCAGGGTCCAGATGGAATGGCTCTTATTAGCGGAGGCTCAATTCATCAGCTGGAGTCTGAGATGTCCTGAAGCCACAAGTAGACAAGCAAGAGGCTCCATGGCCCAAGTCCAGAGTGGGCTGGGCAAAAGCACAACGCTACATATGAAGGTAGAATCCCAGCAGCCTCTGCAAAGGGCTAGGGTGGGCCCTGGCTCAGAACAGGGTTTACAGCCAGTGAGAATACACAAGCCTAAGTGTTGTGCTAGGACAATAACCCCCATCTTCTAGAGAGGGGAGAGGCTGCTGACGGTACATAAGGCATCACCCATTGCTAATCGCCTGCCCAAAACTCATTACCTTGTCTCTCCCACGAGGGGAACTGGCTCCACTCCATTTAACAGGTCAGAAAACTAAAGTAGACAGGTGGGTCACAGATCCAAACACATAGGTAAGGAATATGTGTCTTACCTTATGTGGAGTCCAAGGTGGTCTCTAGGCAGCTGCCCTTGAAGGTGTGGTCAAATCACACCCCTCCCTGGGCATGTTTCCTTCATCTGACAATCTAAGATGGGGCCTTGGGGGCCAGGTGTTGGTTCTCCCTAACATGGGGTACCTATGGGAGGTTGGCTCCTCTGTCACCACCACCTGTCCCTGCCTGTCCTGAACCAGCAGTACCCAGGCTCAAGGTCAGTGTGAAACAAGAGCAGGTGGGATGGAGGCCTGGGAAGGCCCAGTGCTGCATTTTAGATGTTTAAACAAGGAGTGGCACGTAGCACCAGGGACATCAGCTGGTGGACTGATTGCACCCAGCAGTGCTGGAAATGTGAATACCCCAAGTCTCTGTCCAGCCTAGAGACCGGGGATGGGAAGTAACTTCAGAGCCCCCAATGCAGGCACCTCCCCCCTTGCAGTATGGCCTATCTGCAGTCTGTAGCCCACTGCACAACTGACCCCCAACAGAAGTATCCCCTGAAGCAGAGGCCAGGGCCAAATTATCCCTAAAACCTCCTAGGAGGAGCAGAACTCATACCAAGACATACCCACAGCAGTCCAGCTGGCAATGCCCATCATGGCAGGGCCCTGGTTTGTGTCCCTAGAGGGGCAGCCTCCCAAAACCTCCCGGCTGCTGAGCAGGGGCTCACCTAGGCGAAGCTCCCCGAAGTTGCCACAGCCGATCTTCTTGCCGACGCGGAAGTTGGGGCCCACCATTAGGACCCCTGAACTGGTACCCGAGCTCCGGATGCCGTGGCTGCTGCGGCCCCCGCCGGACTTGGACATTCTCCGGCCCTCTTCTAACTCCCCTTTCCCTCCTTTCTTGTCAAAATCCATAAGTTTGTGATACCCTGGCCTCTCCACGGTGACTCTGCTGCCGTGCAAATCCCAAGTCTGTGGAAACCCGAGGTTGCGGCCTTTCTGTGGCTAGTACATCACTGCAGCCTGGCAGGCGGGCACAGGCAGCCCACGGCTCCCGGCTAGTGAGATGCAGGTGCTCCTGTGGGCCTGGCCGCGGTGCTCATCTCGGTGGCCTTGGGGTCGCTCTCAGGGGGAGGAGACATTCTGCTGACAGGTCCCACTGTCTCAAATCCTGTGGCTCCCAGCTGTGAAGAAACAGAGGCACAGGTCAGGAGGCTGGCAGGCCACTGCAGGGGATGGGACAGCAGGTGAACGGGGAACCACATCAGAGGGACTCAAGGGCTGGGCTGGTGGTCTAAAGAGATCTTCAAAGGCCTGAATGAGACAGGGAATGTCCACATAAGCTCTGTGAAGCATCCACCAAGAGCCAAATAGAAGGTTGTAGCAGGGACCAACAGGGCACAGGGAGGAGGGATGGGGGCAGCATGGGCCTTGCATTTCCAGCGGCAGCTGCAATAAGTGGGGCAGGCTGGATTCCTCATGGGCTGTGAGGGTACCTGGGTCCAGTCTGGGCCCTCCAGGTGCACAGGAGGGGCTGAGAGACAGGCCAAAGTGGACAGCCAATCAACCAGAGCCAGCACGGGACAGGCATCAAGTTTGTTGCCCTATGGGAGGAGAAAGAACCCTCTGGCACTGAGAAGGAATCCACAGCACACACTTCCTAGCCCAGAATGCTGCCTTTGTCCCCTGAGTTCCACACCCTGCTGTGCATCCACCTGACTCAGACACACACAAGTCAGCTTGACCTGGAACAGGGCTGACACATCTCTGAAAGTCCATCACCTCCATCAAACAGTGCCAGGCCTCAGCAGCAGGCCCATCCACCCTCATCTAGGCTGGGGTTCCTGGGAAGCTCATGGCTGAGCTGACTCTGCAGCGGCCACCTCTTTAGGACCAGGTACCACTGGGCTCTGGGTGGAAAATATGCTCCCAGAAAAGGCAGGGCAATCATGACAAATGAGCCTGGCCTTAGCATGGTGAACAGGGTCGCCCCTAAAGGAGTGGAGGGCAGGCAGCAGTGTTAACTCAGCTCTCAGAGTTTCCATTGCCAGGGGTGAGGCTGATGCCTCCCCAGCCACCCCAACATGAGCCAACTGCCTATCAGAGGCTTCCTGGATGCCCCGAGAACCTGCTCCCTGGGCGTTTCTCATGCTGTGCCTGGCAAAGGTTTCCACCTGCCTAGCACTATTCCCCCTGTGTCTTTCCTCCTACCAAAGTGACTAGCCATTCCTGTCTGCGGTCACTAGGTAGAAGGGCAGATAGAAACCCCCACCTTCACGGAGTCAGAGAAGCCACAGGAGGAAGGTGGCAACATGGTACACAGTCATTACTTAAAGATTGAAGTACTGAAGGTTACAACTGAACAAGCCACACAGACAGAAAGATAATCAAAACTCAAAATGTATGACTTTACACATTTTCCTGGAGTTACGTATGCCTAATCTATCTGTGGAGCAACACAAGCGTTTGGTTTCCCGATGTATACAGAAATTATGTTTACACTGTGCTGCAATGTATTAACTGCCCAGTAGCATCACACCTAAAAGACAACGCACACACCCTAATGGAGGTGGGCATGGTGGCACACACCAGTAGTCCCAGCTACTCAAGGATCATTTAAGCCCACCCCAGCCAGCTTGGGTCACATGGTGAGACCTCATCTCAAAAAAAAAATTTTTTTTTTTTTTGGCTTCATGCCTGTAGCTCAAGTGGCTAGGGTGCCAGCCACATACACCAGACCTGGTGGGTTCGAATCCAGCCTGGGCCTGCCAAACAACAATGACAACTACAACCAAAACCTACCCGGGCATTGTGGTGGGCTATATAGTCCAGCTATTTGGGAGACTGAGGCAAAAGAATTGCTTAGGCTCAAGAGTTTGAGGTTGCTGTGAGCTGTAATGCCATAGCACTCTACCCAGGGCGACAGCTTGAGACTCTGTCTCAAAAAAATAAATAAAGAAAGAAAAAGAAAAGAAAAAGAAACCACTTCGTTCATCCGTAAGAAGCAACTTTCTCTTATCATGAAACCAAGGAATTCAGTCCCATCTTCAGGATCTACATTTGTTTATTTATTGAGACAGAATCTCACTTTTTGCCCCTGATAGAGTGCTGTAGCATCATAGCTCACAGCAACCTCTAACTTTTGGGTTGAAGCGATTCTCTTGTCTCAGCCTCCCAAGTTGCTGGGACCACAGACACCCACCACATTGTCTGGCTTTTTATTTTTTTTAGATATGAGGTCTTGCTCTGGCTCAAGCTAGTCTTGAACCTGTGAGCTCAGGCAATCTGCCCACCTTGGCCTCCCAGAGTGCTATGATTACAGGCATGAACCACCCATGCCCAGTCTCAAGCAATTCTCTTGCCTCAGCCTCTGGAGCAGCTGGAACTACAGGCACCTGCCACAACGCCCAGCTGTTTTTAGAGATGGGGTCTCGCTCCAGCTCAGGCTGGTCTTGAACTCGTGAGCTCAGGTGATCCACCCACCTTGGCCTCTCAAAGTGCTGGGATTACAGGCACGAGCCACTGTACCTGGCCTTCATGCTCTACTTTTAATTCTAGTTCTACTGTTATTTCTACCATAGCCACAGCTTCTTCCTCTGCTGAAGGTTTGAACCTCTCAAAGTCACCCATGAGGGTTGGAATCCACTTTTTCCAAAGCCCTGTTAATGTTGGCATTTTGATCACCTTCTATGAATAACATAAATGGCATCTAGAATGATGAATCTTTCCCAGAAGGTTTTCAATTACTCTGCCCAGATCCATCAGAGGAATCACTCTCTTGCAGGTACAGCCTTACAAAACAAAATGTATTTCTTAAACAATCAGAACTGAAAGTTTAAGTGACTCCTTGATCCATGGGCAGAAGAATGAATGTTGTGTTAACAGGCATGAAAACAACATTCATCTCCTTGCACATCTCCATCAGATGGGTGAAGGTCAGCATTCTGGGCCATCCAGGAAGTGTGGACTGTGCAGTAATATTTTGAAATGTTTTTTTTTTTTTTTTTTTTTTTGAGACAGTCTCAGTGTGCCACCTTCAGTAGAGTGCTATGGCATCACAGCTCACAGCAACCTCAAAACTCTTGGGCTTAAGCGATTCTCTTGCCTCAGCCTCCCAAGTAGCTGGTACTATAGGTGCCTGCCACAACGCCCAGTTATGAAAGGAATCTTTTTTCATGAGCAGATCTCAACAATAGGCTTAAAGTATTCAGTAAACCAAGGTGTAAACAATCGTACTGTCACCAGGTTTTGTGATTCCATTTATAGAGCATAGGTGGAGTATATTTAAATAATTCAGAATGGTAAATGAGCAGTGGCTTCAACTTAATTTACCAGCTGCCAGCTGCACAAGCCCCTGACATCAGCCTATCCTATGAGATTCTGAACTCTGAAGCTAGGCACTGACGTCTCTTCTCTAGCTATGAACATCATAGATGGCATCTTTTTCCAATAGAAGGCTGTTTTGTCTACATAGAAAATCTGCTGTTTTAGTGAGGTCATCTTCATCAATGGTCACAGCCACATCTTCTGGGTAACTTACTGCAGCTTCTACATCAGCAATGCAACCCAGAACTCCTGGGGTCAGGCAATCCTCCTGCCTCAGCATCCCCAAGAAGCAGGGACTACAGGCTCACAACACCATGCCTAGCTTGTTTCAGCTATAATTTCCTTCAAAACTTTTCCTCTGAACTTACAACTTGGCAAACTGGCACAAGAGGCTTAGCTCTCCTCCTCCATCAGCTTTCGACATGCCTGCCTCAATAAGCTTAATCATTTCCAGCTTCTGTCATGTTATATCTATGTTAATTACAACACTAGGTAGACAGACCTGCTAAATTTGGCTGGCTTTAAAAAATGCTTTTAAATAAGAAAGTTAAGAATCGATATCTGACTCCTCCTTTCACTTGAACACTCAAAGGCCACTACAAGGTTATTAACCGGCCTACTTTTAATATTGTTGTCTCAGGGAACAGGGAGAAATGCAGTATATCTGAAGTAAAAACAAAACACAAAATACAACAAGGTGTGCCCCGCACATCACTTTCCAACCCTGCACTAGTGACATCACCAAGATCTGTCCCAGTGGCAGAATTTACACCTCAGAAATTGCCCAAACAAATCAGACCCTCACTTACTGTTTTTCTGGACCTAATGTGACCCAGAAACTGTTAATAACACCAATTAAAATTAAAATCAATTACGTAGCCATTACATTGAGTAACACAAAAAATTTAAGAAGATATTCTTCTAAGTATTTGAAAACTATTTTACCTTATTTACTCCTTAATGTACAAATGCATTAACCACAGTACATCTGACCTATTTCCCTCATTAAAAATGGCCACTGCATCCCCCCTTCCTTCCCCTTCCTTGGCCCTTTCCCCATCGTCTTGTGCTATAGTTGGGTTATAGCCTTCATGTGAAAGCTATAATTTAGCTTCATAGTAGGGCTGAGTACATTGGATACTTTTTCTTCCATTCCTGAGATACTTTGCTAAGAAGAATATGTTCCAGCTCCATCCATGTAAAATGAAAGAGGTAAAG
>CAUYPK010070984.1:0-10631 GCA_963574355.1 Loris lydekkerianus | reverse complement strand
GGGGATCATCAGCTTTCCCTTACTACACTTTAGGGAGAAGGTAAATCCACAAACCATGCCAAGAAAAGTCCTCAAACTACCTGACATGGTTTCAGCAAGAGCTTTGGGAGCAGAGATTTGTTTTACCGATAAAACTAATCCTAGTGGCACAGCTAAACATTGAAAGCTCCAGAGGCAAACATCCAAAATATTTTTCCATTTGCTAATTGCAAATAGATCTGCTGTGGCCCTCCTGAGCGGCATTTACACTATGGAGGCAGGGGCAGGCAGCTGCCAAGGGCCTGCTCTGCCCTCGTCCTGTCCTTCCCTGCTTTCTCACCTACTTGGGGTTACTGGAGCCACTCAAGTCAGCAGAGGGACATCTGAGGTCAAGGAGTGCTGTGTGGGCTTCTAGAAGTCTCTAACAAGAGGTGTTCATTCCATTTAGTTGAAATTGGAAGAATGAATTTTTCCCTTATTTCTGAGAATGGCTCATAGGACACAGGCTTCTGGTTCTCCTATAGACCTTGCCTGAGATGTCCAGAATATCCCTGCCCAAGTTTACTCTTGTAGCATTGTAGAGAGGTATATCATCATGGCCACAATACAACTTCCAATTATTAATTTTCTTACATGCCAAACCTCTGCCCCTGATTTAAATGTTAATGCTTGAGAGGAGATACAACTGAGGGTTCAACACCTCAGTTCAGTGGTTCTCAAACTATATCCCCCACACCTCCACCCCAACCAACAGTGTGAACATTACCTGAGCATTTGTTCAAAATGTAAATTCTCAGGCCCCAATTTAGTATTATTGAGACAAACTCTGTGGGTGGGTGGAACTCAGAAATCTGTATTTTAACAAGCCTTCCAGGACTTTCTCATGCAGGCTTAATTTTGAGAATCACTGCCTTCATCAATAATCAATCGGTACTGGATTCTTAAGGTGAGGTACTAGGGGGCTATGGCAATTCAAAGAAGATAAGTATGTTTTCACTATTGCATCACCTATAGTGTACCAGAAACCAAGGATATAAACATAGGAGGTACTGTTGATCTCTACAAGAAGCATATTGTCTCAGACATACTAACCAATAGCTGAATGACACACCAGGGTTATAATATAAGTAAATATAATGTTGTATAGTGGCACAGATGAGGGCAATTTTATGCGTACCTGGGAAAGTTAGAGAAAGCTTTATAAAGTACAAAACCCCGTAGAGACTGAGGCTTCATTGAATTTTGTTAATAATAATTTATTATTATTTTATTTTTTTTGGTTAATAAAAAATACTCTCCAGGTATTTCCGATTTCTTCACCTTACACAAAAAGGAACAAGAACTCCAAAGAAGGTAAGTACAAATGTGGAATCCAGGCGCTCTTGCTGCAGATGGTGACTTTAACTAGGTCCTGAGGACTGTGCCGTGGTCATGCACAGAGTCAGTGAGAAGTGAGTCATGTTCTGAGGGAGAAATTACATGATGAAGGTGAAGTTCTCAGAATGACAGGGTGGCCTGGGGCGGGAGCCATGAACAAGAATCAAGTGATGATATGAACAAGAATCAAGTGATATAATAAAGGACCTGTGTGTGTGCAACTTTGCCCAGAGGCAGTGAGAAGCAGAAGGAAGAGTTTTTGCACAGGGAAACTTGTGTTTCCATCCTTTTCTGTTTCTGCTGCTCAAATCGTTGACCCATTGAGGAATGGCTCTTATTTGCTTTTATAATACTGCAATCTGAATTCAGGGCCTTTCCAAATTCAAAAGGGCCACTCATGTCTATCACTGTGCTGGAAAATTCTGTCTGTGTGGCCTGGTACCTTGAGACTTGTCATCTCATGGACTATTGACTGGGGCTCAGGAAGAAAGGTTGGAGACTGGATGGGAATGTGTGCTAAGACAAGGAATTGAAATGCAATGTCACGAATGCTATTATCTTTGTGTATTGCTGACTTCATCGCCCAAGGTCCTTTCCCACAGCAAAAGTCTCACTTTACCACCCTCGGTAGAGTGCCATGATGTTACACAGCTCACAGCAACCTCCAGCTCCTGGGCTTAGGTGATTCTCTTGCCTCAGCCTCCCAACCAGCCGGGACTACAGGCGCCTGCCACAACATCTGGCTATTTTTTTGTTGCAGTTTGGCTGGGGATGGGTTTGAACCCGCCACCCTCAGTATATGGGGCCAGTGCCCTACTCACTGAGCCACAGGCGCTGGCCAACATGTATTTTTTTAATGTGTGTATTCAGACAAAAATTCTGAAGGTTTTAACTCTCCTCACCCTCCAGGCTATTTAATATCACCCTCCTTTATTTTCACAGCAATCATGAAGTAAAGGGGGCGGTCTTGCCATTCACAGGCTATAGGGTCAGAAGGACAGCATTCAATGTTCATTTCATTATTATTAGGAACATGATCTTGAGCAAATTATCCAGCCTTTTCATTCTGCCATTTCATCATTATTCGTAAAAATGACTAATTCTAGTACCTTCCCCACAGGGTTGCTTCAAGTATTAAAACCGCATTTAAAATTTGAAAACATCACTAAATACAAATTGGTTTCTGTTGTTACTATGATTAGCTGGAGAATAACAACACTTTTAATTTGTTATTCAATTTAAGTCATTTCAAAATCAATTTTAAAGATATCAATTAATGTTAATTGATTTAATGAAATAACTTAGAAATATATTGTTCTCTAAATTGTATGTTAACTTTTTAGTTTCATCCAGCAACTTAAAGTGAACAGTGTTGTATGAATAAAGGATTTCTCTGCTTTTGAGATGTATGATTAATCCTTTCGGAGGTAGACTGTATAATAAATCCAGATACTATTTCAATCGAAAATCAATCAAGAAAAAAAAAAGTCTGAAAATCTCACCACAACGCCCAGAAGCATAGGCTCATCATCATCATGACATGACTAGTGACCGTCTTTATGTACAAAGAACAATTTAGAAACTTTCCCCAGACTACCCCCTGAAGCAGTATTTTCATGATACACCTTCTTGAATTTGCAACGGGGTTTAGGAGCTCCCAATGGCAAGAAAGCGAGAAAACTGGCATAAAAAAATGAAACTAGTGTTTAAAAACTCACCTTATCTCCTTCTTCTACATGGCAGATAATCTCCTCCGTTGCAGGATTAAAGACAGGAAATTTCTTGCCACTTGCTGAATCATGCCATTCATTGTTTATGAAGATCTGTAGGGATGGAGAGAAAATAGGTAAAAAGGGATTTAAATGTGTAGCCAAGTTTGCAAATTTTTGTCAACTCAAGCTAAGGCATGGCACAATGCCTACATGATGCATGTCCTTTCACTCAACATTTTTTTAGCTGTTTGAGACATTTTTTATGAGCACACATGCACACACATTAAAATAAAAGGCACAGTGCTTTTACGTTTCACTAAGATATGCACTCATTTCAACCCTAGAAAATACAGCTTGAAGAAGATGAGGTAGCAGGAAAGAATGCTTTTACCTGAAATAGCCAGGAATTTGAGGCAAGAGTGGAGGTTTTAGTAGGCTTGATCTTTATAGAACATTTCTTCTATTTTCCACTTCAATTTCTTAACATTCTCATTTTGGGCTACGGATGATTTAGTAGCATGAGTGATAATTTCTATTCCTTTATTTTACTACTTCAAAGGGAGTAAAATAATTTTGCTAAAGTAAATGATTTTAAAGGAAGTTCACTCAGAAAAAAATAGTGATATGTTTTCACTAGCTTCTTAAAAGCATAAGGGTTTCATTCTCATTTTCAAAAGATTTCCTGATCATTTTTTTTTTTTTTTTTGGTCCTCAAATGAAATCATGTCCTAGATTTCTTGGTGATACCTAATTCATGCATCTAAGAAAATCAGAAGCTGTAGGAAACATGGAACTTTGTTCTGCTGGGGCTATAAAAGAATAGAAATATTAAATCAGAATGTCCTTTAAAAAGTGTCAGTTTCAACTTTTGCATCACTGCATTTGCATTTCATTAAGAAGCCAGCTTTGATATCTCATTCCTTTTTCAGTGGAGAAAAACATTTAACAAAGCCAAGTTAAGAAATACCCTTTTTGTGATGACTGAAGCTGTGCTCTTTTCTGACAAAAGCTAGGATTTCTTTTGTCTCTTTCATCTCTATATTTGAAATACAAAAATAGGTACATAGTAACTGCATAATATATAATGATAAGTATAGTATTGGATGTTACATTACAACTTTCTGTAGGATTTATGACAGGATGAACTAGTTTATTTAATTTGGAATCAGGGATGGCTTATACATGGATGCATAGTATTAAAAGAAGAGTGTCATCCAAACTAGCTTTCTTTCTTTTTTTTTTTTTGAGACAGAGCCTCAAGCTATCACCCTGGATAGAGTGCTGTGGCATCACAGCTCACAGCAACCTCCAACTCTTGGGCTCAAGCAATTCTTCTGCCTCTGCCTCTCAAGTAGCTGGGATTCCAGGTGCCTGCCACAACACCCAGCTATTTTTTTTTTTGGTTGCAGCCGTCATTGTTGTTTGGCAGGCCCAGGCTGGATTCGAACCCGCCAGCTCAGGTGTATGTGGCTGGCGCCTTAGCCACTTGAGCCACAGGTGCTGAGCCCGAACTAGCTTTCTAAATGTAGATCTCAATTCTGACATCCCTTCTTACTTGATATTTGAAGCTAAGTCATTAATAGTTCAACTCTGCAGGAGATTATTGGTATATTGAAATGTTACCTCCAGGTTTCAATATGTTGCCACACTAACTGCAAATTACTCAGTTATTAAATATGTTCCCATGATTGTTATCAAGATTATATATTTCTAGGTCAGTTACTTATATATATCTGACATAAAAGTAATCTTTTAAATTGACCTATGAGCGTTCTCTAATGTAGATATTCTATCATGTAGTGTCAATAACATGTCTTAAAATTCTGTCAGATTAATAAAATACATGTGACTACAGAGGCCTAAATGCTTGACTATTCCATGTATTAATTCTACTTTACGTGTATTATAAGATTATTTAGAACAAAATATTTCCCTGGTCTCCTATGTGTTCATTATGAAATTTGTCACTTTTTAAGTCATCACTTTTAAATATCTGCTTTCCCTGCTAGGCTGTAGGCTCTAGAAGGTGAAGGAGTACATTTGTTTGATTTCCTGGTTTATTCTTCAATGTCCAACATAATTCCAGTCCTGAAGTGATTTTAGCCTCAGAAAACAGTTCTTGATCAAGTTAAAATGGAATCAGCCAAACAACAATCCATCAGCTCCCCATAGCTATGACCCATAACATTCTACACAGTGTACACAGTGATATTTGTGATTTGCTATAAAAATGGGGAGGAGGAGAAGCCGCCTTATTGCCATAGAACAAAAAGTCCTCCTCCTGTCTACTGGGAGGCATTCACAGGCACTGCGGTGCTAGCCAGGAATGGACATGAGAGAGCTGTGGATATGGAGGGAGGGGGAGGGAGGCTCAGGGAGGGGGAGGAGGGAGGCAGTTCAGGTGGAGCCACCAGAGGGGCGGAGGCATGGACATGGGGGTGTGAGAAGAGGGAAGGATGAAGAAAACCCTTGTTTCTCACACAGGCTGACCATTAAATTCATCGTTATTACCCCTCGAGAAAAACATTGGCTTCTTAGTTCAAGATTTGAAGAAACATGAATTCAGATTTAAGTGCTGATTTTCCCAATGTCTTTTAAAGTGAACCAGCACTCAGTAACCAAAGCTCCTTTGACAGACTCCTGTGGTTACTCTTAAAGTGTATTTTCTATTATCCATTCTTCCCCCTTACCGCTTAGTACTTTTTTTCCCAAGGGATGACTTGGAAAGCCCTTAATCTACTTGTCCCAAACTCAACTCATTGTCACCTCCAGCTTCACGCTGCTCCCATCCCTAACTGAAATTCTAAAGTTTGGTGATGCAATTCTCTCTCTCTCTCTCTTTTTTTTTTTTTTTAAAAAGTAGAGTGCTATGGTGTCACAGCTCACAGCAACCTCCAGCTGTTGGGCTTAGGCGATTTTCTTGCCTCAGCCTCCTGAGTAGCTGGGACTACAGGAGCCCGCCATAACGCGCCTGTTTTTGTTGCAGTTTGGCTGGGGCTGGGTTTGAACCTGCCACCCTCAGTATATGGGGCTGGCGCCCTGCCCCCTGAGCCACAGGTGCCGCCCCGTGATGCAATTCTCATTCTCACGCTCTCACACAACATGCAGTCCCCTTTGTATCAGTTTATTTTATATTACTAAAATAAAATAACCTTTCCCTGTTCTCCCTGCTGCCTACCTCTGCCTAACTAGGATTTAAATTTCACCTTGTCATATAATCTTCCTCAGCCAACCTGGTTTAAATTCTCTACACCCTCCTTAGCCACCCTGGTGGCTCTCCATTGTCACCCTCCTCAGCACAGCGCTCAAGTGACTTTGCCCCAGTACGCTTTCCCACCCGCTGTCCTACCATTCCCTCAGTTTACCCTATACTTCAGACTCCTCCCACGGCCTTGGACACCATGCCGTTCCCCTCGCTGGAGTTTCACTCTTCCCTTCCACTTAGACTTCAAACTCCAGCTTAATATGCCGTCTCCTCGTGAAGATTTCTCCAGCTGCTCCCAGATTTAACCCCTTTATTTCCTTATCCAGCACAGCATGTTAGTTTAGCGTCCTACTGTTAAATCCCACATCATGTTCTGTTTTGTGTGAATGTTAGATTATCTCCATCTCAGAGCATCAAATTCTAAACAAAAAACTAAAGATTGTGCCATACTTGCCCTAGATTTTTAACCAGCCTTTCAAAACTTGAGTCAGATTCACTCTCACCTGCTAATCCTACCTTCTCTCTGCCCTAAAGGTTGTATTCCCTCCTCAGACTTTGTGTCTCTAAAGGAAGAGAACACAACGTCATTCTCTTGGAGATATATTCCGAATTCCTCTTTTCTACAGAATTCCACTAAAAATTAAAATAAAAACAACCTTCAGAATTGATTACATTTTTAGGCCTGTGGTGAAACTGTGGCCTGAGTCCTCTTATCTTTAGGCTGTGATAATTTGTGGTTTCGAGTTCCTAATAATATGCTCTCAATGCATTGGAGCTTATTTCACTCTGGTTATATAATGTGCTGGTGAAAGACTCATTACAATGTGCATACACCATCCAGTTTCATTATCAGAATCTTGTATCTAAACTGTACATAAAAATCTCCCTTCAGATTAAAGTCAGCGAATGTTTCATAAAGGAGAATTAACTTAAATAATAACTCACATTTTTCTGGCACCTGTAGGCAACTGAAGAGATCAGCTTAGCAGATCCTTAATTACCAGAGGCTGCTCAGTATTATTTAGTTTTAACATTTAGTATACGTATGGAGTAAGAATACTGGGAGCCCAACTTTTGTTTCAATTTGTGTTTAAAGTTGTATAAACCTGGCTAGTTCCCTTTCTTTTGTCAGAAAAGTATTTCTCAAATAATGACCAAATACTTGAGAAATACTCTGGATGATACAATGGGAAAATGAGAGGCGGGTTAGCCACAGACATACTTTAAGTGCTTTTAGTAAGGGGAATCAATGGGAATGTTGAGGCAATTGAAAAATTGATTTCTTACTCTTTCCATTTTAGATATGTCAGGTTTTAAGAGATGCATCATATTATCTTTGATAATTAAGTGACTGATTCTTGAACATAGTTTTATTTCCAATAATAAGTCATAATTTTGAAAAAAAAAATGTAATTGCTTTCCCAAAGTGCCAACAACTATTAATGTCTTAATGATTTTATCATTCTAAATAAGTAGGCACTTTCCTCAAAATATTTCTGGCTTGAATCAAGCTGGATTTGACAAATGGACAAAATAAGTATCTATTGACCTTATCTGTTGATATCAGTTTCTGAAGCCTCTTGACCAAAGTGGAAGGACCCTGGCTCCCTCCGAACCTGAGTTACGGAATCTGAGAGCCTGAATACAGACAGCCTGGGTGACAATGCGCCATGTAGTGTGTGAACCTTTTCTCAGCCTTAGGAACTTACTAATAGTACCAAAGGCAGTGGGGAAGAGGGGGAAAGAATAGGGCAGGGGGTGAATAATAATGCAGAGGGAGTGAACAAAAGTCACCGGGGTGTCAAGCTTTTAAAAGAATCAAGGCTGGATCTCCAGCAACTATTTTCCACACAAACCTGGAGGCAGCAAAGCAAAACTTTGAGAGGTAAAGTCAAAAAATGTAAAAGGAAATTAAGTAGGAAATAACAGAGGGGAGGAAAAGTTTTCAGCTGCAGCGAAAGGAATGAAAACACAACAAAGGAGTGACCAAAAAAAAAAAAGGACAAATAAAATTTTTCTTTCATTCTGTTTTATATTACAGTCTGACTTTAGAAACGTGAGGATATACTCTTTTTTCCTGTTGTTTGAAAACCCCTTTGGCCTTTTCAATTCAGTAACAGGAAAAAGAAAAAGATGCCATGGCATTTGCTTGAACCACACCATCCACTATGTCCTACAGGGGACAAAAATATTGGTCAACAAACTTCTGTATGTCATGTATATCCTGTATTAAAGACGTAGAAGGATGGACTAGATAGTTCTGTACGTATTTAATAGTATCAAGACCCAATAATATAATTGCTTACTTGTAAGTCCTCTTTCTTCTAAAGAAAGGGCTAAACGTAGAGCATAATTCACTTGTTTGTTATTTATAATCCTTTGACTTCTAAAAGAGCATTGAGGGCGGCACCTGTGGCTCAGTGAGTAGGGCACCGGCCCTATATACTGAAGGTGGTGGGTTCAAACCCAGCCCCAGCCAAACTGCAACAAAAAAATAGCTGGGTGTTGTGGTGGGCACCTGTAGTCCCAGCTACTCGGGAGGCTGAGGCAGGAGGATCGCCTAAGGCCAGGAGCTGGAGGTTGCTGTGAGCTTTGATGTCATGACACTCTACCGAGGGTGACAAGGTGAGACTCTGTCTCCAAATAAATAAATAAATAAATAAATAATAAAAGAGCATTGAGAGAGTAAGGAAATATCAAGGTATAATGGAACAAGGGGAGGGAGAAGTTCAGAAAAAATTTCGAGAGCTGTGATATTTGTGCAAATTCCCAATGAACAAATTACTGTTAGCAATCCTAACATTGTAATAAATCAAGTAGAGATATTAAAATCACATGAACACATGTAGGGAGTCCTTATCAAATGGGGATAAGGCCCTCTCTTAGGACATGTATCCCTTACTTTAAATTTTATATTGATTAGCTATTCATAGGCAGGTGCCAGAAAACCAACTTGCCAAGACAGCATTTGTCAGAGATGAGCTAAGATACTGTGTTTTGAATTAATGATTCTCTCCCAGGAGTAAAAATTAATGGTTGTTTCTGTTATTGGACTGGCTTGTGGCTGTCATCTGGTTCCTGCTGGGCTCTGGCACCTTCTGAAGGGGACAATGAGTGGCTCTGAGTTGGCTGGGAGTGAGAGAGGGTCTAGGATAGTGGTTCTTAACCTTCCTAATGCCGTGATGTATTTTCATTGTTACAAAGGGGTCGCGACCCACCAGGTTGAGAACCGCTGGTCTAGGAGAAGCAGGAACCCAGATCCGGGAGTAACTGGAAGGTGGTTGCTGCATGGATAGGCATGAGGCTGACCCAAATTCTGAGACATTGAAGTTGATCTACAGACCACATTTCAAGCAGCATCAGCAAATCCAGAAAGACTGTAGCAAGGGAGAATCTCAGTTCTCAGCCAGATCTGCTCTCAGTAGGAGTAGGGAACGGGTGGTACCAGTGCAGTGACAGGTGTGAAGACAGTTGTTAGGGATGACTAGGAAATGGGGGCAGCACCCTCTTTTCTCAGAATATGTTTTATTTACTTTAGGGCTTTGTTGTTGTTGTTGATGATGATTAGGTTTTCTTGAGTGAGATTTGAGTGCTATAGTTTTTAGTATTTAGGATAAAAATGATACTATGTGGAAAAGTGTCAGATCTGAAATGAAAAATTCTGGAAGCTGGTTCCTTCTGTTTCTGTACATTAAGAGCTATGTGACCTAAGCAAGTCAGTTATAATCTTCCAGCTCAGCTCATGTTTATCAGCTTTAAAATGGGACACTGGTAACATCCTTTCTAGCTCCTTCCCACTGATTATGAGCTTCAAATGAAAAAAATATATAAGAAATTAGTTTTGAACTATGACAAGCTATACAAGTATAGATACCACTTACATTGGGAACTGAATAATTTTAGGATTCTGAGTGATCTTGGGAAGGAGAGTTAAAGAGAGAAGGGACCAAGTCATTAAAAAGGGCCAGGTACTGGGCAGTGCCTGTGGCTCAAAAAGGTAGGGCGCTGGCCTCATAAGCTGGAGGTGGGGGGTTCAAACCCAGCCCCTGCCCAAAACTGCCAGGTACTTCCCACAACTACCTCACTTAATTTTCCATGGCAGCCATTTGTTCCCAGTTCACAGATGGAGGAACTGAAGCTCAAGGAGATTAGTAGCGTGGTCAAGGTTATGTCTTTTAATATATACCAAGGCTGAAACTGAAGCCAGGTTTATCTTGTTAACTCACTGCACCTTCAAGCCTTTCAGCTATTTGTTTAACTGCTTCCAAGGGCAGAGCAAACAAAATATTGTTTCACTGAGAAGGGAGTTAGAAGATTTCTCAAATGAAAGCAGCTGCTGCACCATCAACTTTGCCTTG